>CAUZXS010006598.1:5000-44285 GCA_963585895.1 Sepioteuthis lessoniana
AGGTATGGCATGAGCCAGCCATAGCTCATCCATGTGCTGCGCTCCTGCTCATAGTCCTTTTGTATCTCTGCCACTCCTGGATATTCCAGCACCCTATTGTTCAGTCCTTCAGGGGCATGGTCCTCTGATTTTCATGCCGCTGTTGATGTTCGTATCTGATTGTTAATGGTGGTGGTGGTTGAAGACAGGTTCATTGATGGAAATAGCTTCACACTTAGTGACTCTCCTGTCACCAATCTCTATGATCCCATTGACCCTACAATAATGCCTCTCAATACTTTTATTGCATCAATCCACCATAGCTGGTCAGACCCCAGTGGTTTGCCACATACTACCAGCATGCTGATCATGGCAGAATCACCTTCATCCATGGATATGGTGACCACTCTGACACCACAACATGGATGAGACATATCTTCAATCATCATGACATCCCCTCTTGCTTTCTTCCAAGATTGGCACCGATCTGCATCTGCAATTGACTGCAACTCATATCAATTAGTACTGAACACTACATGCTTGCCATCTGGAACGCCACATTTAAATGTTTAAAGAGAAGGCAGTCGATAAAGCATTGTACTCTTGCTCATTTCCCAAACAGTCCCTCGCCCAGTGCATCAGTAGTAACATGTCCCACACTTTTGGCAGTCCTTGGTTGTGTGACCTTTGCTGCTTCCCCTGTAGCAGATCACACTGGCACTAGGGCTGCTCTTAGTGGGATTTTGGTGCTACTGCGGGGTAAGCACGCAACTGCAACGACATACTGGGTTTGCCTTCATGACATGGAGTGGTGAACATCTTGTGTTTGTGGTTGAAACTCATTCTAAAAATATGATGACTTTATCATTGTAACTCATCTCATCTCATTGTGATGACATACCATAGCTGGCTTGCTCATCAGATTTCTTCCTCTCGGGATACCTGAAAGCTCAAGTCTTTAAATTTAGGCCACAGACAACTGACAAACTAAGATTTTATTCTACATAAAATTGCAGCTGTACCAGTGGGGAAAGGTATGAATCCAATTATTCTCCCTCCAGCTATGGGTAAATTGTAGGACAGACTAGGTTCTTCAGCCTTGGTTAGGCAACTAGTCTAGGAGAAGGAAAACTCTGAATTCAAACCTGTTAAACTCCGCTTAAAAAATTGACCTTGTGTCATATCCTGCCCGAGCGGAGGGGTTGGTAAATATTACCAATGGTAATAACTAGGCTAGTGTTGCCACAGAAGTGTATAGCTAGTGAGTGCAAGTGTTTGGATGATATAATCTTTAAAACAAAGTGATAACAAAACAAAATAGCAAATACTTTTCTTTCTTATTGTAAAATTAATTTTTGAAATGGATCCATATTAATGTATAAAATATGTACTAGCAAATCTATTCTAAGGTTTTCCCACACAAATACTGAGTATCAATAAAATTAATTACCAAAGAGGAAAAGAAAGCTTTATTGCTGTGTTGTGAGTTGTATTAGTTGACACACATTATAATGGGGTTAGTAATAACTATTAGGCTTAACAAAAAAAAAAAAAAAAAAAAAAAAATTGAATTTTGACATCAAAATTAATTGGTTGATAATTCTTTTTTCATATTGGAATAACAAAATTTTGATTTACTCTTTCAAATTGAATGCTAATCCTCATTGGGTATCTTCCAATTTTGTATGGTTATGAAATGAAATACCCTTTCCTGCTTATTTCATTTATGTTAACTAAATCGTAAAAATTAGTAAACTTTAATGTATAACTAATTTTGCTATATTGATCATCTAACTTTACCTGTTAATAAATGGATAATAATTGCATTAATTTGAATTATAAATAACAATCTGAGATAAATCTTTGCTAATTTCTATTTTAAAATTTAGTAAGTTGATAAGAACACATTAGATTAGAAATATAACTTGAACACAGAATTTGAATTTCTAATCTTTAGTCAAAATTAAATTGTTTTTTGTTTATGATTATTAACAGTGATTAAACATTACTAATCAGATTTATAGATATTTCTTCAAATTGTAGATGAAAAATAATTACATAGCATTATTGAAATTATATTGAAGATATTATTAGATTGTCTACAAATGGTGATTCTTCACAAAAATTCGAAGATATTTCTGAACTGTATATATCCACCAGTTCTGAATAACCTGACTATAATAGAAGCAATATTTTACCAGGAATTGTTTTACCCTCATAAAAGGCTGTTAAACAAGTCAGTATAAAATATTTGACAAAAACCTCTTTAAATACTTTTATCCTGATTATAATGAAACTTAAATAAACCTCCAAACATTCATTAATTTTTTTTTCCCCTATTTTAGATTATATGATTAGTGTATGAAATAAATTTTTTTTTTCTTTATACATCCTTAAATTTTTTGAGTTACACAAAAAATATCAATCAACTTTAAACTCCTGACTATATTTTCAAACTAATTTAAAAAAACTACTTGTTTGATCTTTTTTACAAGATCAAATTTATGAATATGCAATACAAAAATACCACCCTCTTTAAAGTTAAAGAATAGTTTGGATATTTATGCTAAAAGATTAGCATATCTTTAATATTAGCTAATTATTTGTGAGTTAGGTACCCACTCATTGTATAGTGGAAATTATACTAGTTTTGAAAACTTGATGATTTAATGTTTCACTAAGTATTCCATGAATGTGACCTTGTCCTTATTTGATTTTAAATAGATTAGTTATATACAAAGTGTGTAACATGTGTAATCAACCATTTTGAATATCTTGAAAATCAGTTGTGTGGCTTTCATAATGACGTAGCAAATAATCAAAGGGAACCTTATTGCACATGTGTAAGCATACTCCTGGGAGGTTACTCCGCATTGAGTGAGCTTGTGTTCTTAGTGATATTCACAATGACCTAGAGAGTACATTCTTCGTGTCTTGTGCAGGGTTTTTTTTTGTTTTCTTTTTTGTGGGTGGGGTACAAAACATGGCATAATCTAGTTCTATTTGCTCCCTGCATTCCAGAATTGGCTTCTAGAACTTAGGACTTTTCCTAAAGCTAAAATTGCTGTTGAAATGCTGTGGATGAAATTATAAAGAATGCAATGAGACTCTGATTGCAAGCTCAAAAGAGAAGTTTGAAAAGTGTAAGAAATGCTGAAATAATTGTGAGATCCCAAAGGGAGTATTTTGAAGAGGACTAAGGTACCATTTCTGTCGGTAGACCATTTTTAAAAATTTATATTGAATAGCAGGATCATTATTAGAAAGGCCTTGTATATACATTTTCATTTTCTTTTCAAAAATTCAGAAAGTACTACCTTCATCCAATTCAGCTAATTTCAGCTTTTATCTCCAAAGTATTCAAATTTATCTCATTTTCTTTTTTCTTCCTTCTTGATTAGGAATTTTATGAACACACAGAAATTCTGTGGCGAGATAAAGGAGTACAGGCCTGTTATGAGCGGTCCAATGAGTATCAACTGATTGATTGTGCACAGTAGTGAGTATACTTTCGTTTTCATTTTTTGTTTGTTTTACCTGATGAAGTACAGATTGAGACATCAACTTACAAAGTAAATTTAGGTGTGCTGATATGTATACTTGGAGATTTTACTTTATAATTTGGGAAGTGAAAAGTGAAAATAACTTTTTAGTTTAGTTTTTATTTTAGGGAAGAGTTGAATAAATTTGACAAATGGCCATATACCAAGTGTGTTAAACTTGGGGATAAATATGTGGAATAACATGGCTTTTTGTCATTCTATTCTTGGTATGGCTAAGGACACTTTCAGCATTCTCATACCGTCTTCTTATCAGACACTAGTATACAAATAAGACAAACCTTTCTGTAACTTTAAAATCATATAAAACTTTCAACTGAAGAAAATATTTTTGTCTTTGTAGAGACTAAATATTAATTGAAACTATATAGATTAAGATGCAAAGCAAAGCGATTTGAAGATACCAAAAAGTAAAGTTATTCTGAAATTTTTTTTTTTTTTTTTCTTTTTTTTTTTTCTATCAAAAAAGTACTTTTCTGTATCAAACAAACAAAGAAAAAGTGTTTAAACACAAATCAAAATTTCTTTCTGTAAGTCTATGTCAAACCTATTTTCCTGACTTCAGAGTTTTTGGTTGGTTGTATTTTTTTTACAGCATATCAACCTTTATAGGTTTGTCAAATCGTATTTATACACATATAATAGATATATATGATTTCTAAACAAATACTTTGTAGCTAACAATCTTTAAACTAACCAGAGTTTATTTGTTTGCTCACTGTTAAATTGCTATGTAACACTAGCAATTCAATTTAATATCAGTCATTTGTTTGCACATTGTTAAATGTTTAAGCAGTTTTATTTGACTAGTAGATGAGACTGTAACTGGTATTACCACTCTGGGTCAGAGTGGACCTGGGAGTAATGATAATAAAAAAACTCCACAACTTGAGCCTCCTTATCAGATGGTTTAGTGTCATATCCAGGACATTTGTTAAGGTGGGGGTCTTAAATCTCTGCAGAGATGCAATCGGTGTATTCTGCAACCCCAGTCGACTGGGATATCTGATTTTGTCTTTAAGCTTCTAAACAATATATTTACCATCCATCTTATTTGGATCTTTACTTGCTTTTAAGCATCTCCCCTTACTTACATCAGTTTCCCAGTAAGGTTATGTTGTCAAATGCATTAAGTCTGCAAGAAATTATGAATATTTTGATTTCTTTTTTACACAAAATGTTTAATATATTTCAAATGTAGCATCACTGGTATTAATATGTCTAAAATGATGTTCTGTATTGAAAATATTGATCAAGATGTTCTTTCTCATTAGGTCTTTGATATTTGACTGACTAGATTACAAATTACACTAGCCTGCAATGTTTTCAAGGTCGAATATGTAACTGATTTTAAGGCAGTTTTTTATGCTGAATCCAAAAATCATTCTCATTTCTAATCAAATCAAATTTTTATGATACCAGCTCTTTCTTTGAATGTATAGAACTGTATTATAACTCTTTATTTACTTAGTGAATTAAACAATTGATGCTAAATTTAGGGCTGATATATTCGCAGAAAGCTCACATGGTGCCATCGTAAACTGAAAAATATACAAAAGAAGTTATTCATGGATGAAAGGTCTTTTCAAGGACTTCCTTCTGTGCTTGACAACTAACACATCCTATTTCAAGCACCAACAGTAGTTGGCGAGAAAGTTTACATACTACCAGCCTTGTTAGCGCTCTTTCTTGGGGAAAGCACTCACCCTGCTCTTCATTCAAATCTCCACCATTCTTTGCAAAATAGTCCAAGTGGCAATACAGAAAGTGTTTTTTAACTGACATTTTTGCACAGAGTTGGCAGAAACTCTTCAATTTCCTTCTTGTATTCTGCACTCCAGTGGTTTCTCAGAAGTTTGTAACTAATGACTTCAGTGACTGCCTGACAGACAATTCAGATTCACTCAGTGCTTCATCAAACATTGGGTCCTTTATGAGTTCTCTTATTTGAAGGCTGTCATACCAGCCTTGAGTTTCTCCATGCCTATCCATAGGAACTTCTGAAGGAAAGCAAACCCATAAACTTCCCTGTCCATTGCCATCACAAAGTTCTTCATTACTCCTTATTTGATATGTAAGGGTGGAAGCAGTATTTTGTTCAGTTCAACAAGAGTGTGAGACTGAATGTTATGCGAGCCAGGTTTTAACCCTTGTCTGTTGTTCATCAGCCCGGCTGTCCCAGAGACAGAAAACAAAGATGTTTTGTGTTCCTATCTTGGAGCCCTAGGACCAGTCCAACCACCTTAAGATCTCCATAAATCAACTATTTGTGCTCCTGGTAGTTAAAAACAGACAGCAAATAATCCATGCTGTTGTGAGTTTCTTTCATTTGTATTGAATGTCCAATAGGGATAGATGAAAAATTATTCACATTATGTAGAATAACTGCTTTGAGACTTCTGCTAGATGAGTCAATAAAAAGTCTCCATCCCGTAGCATCATACTCTAAGCCCATTGATTTGATCAATCCAGCAATATTGATGCAATAAACCAATGATGACTTATCCTGGAACATGTCTCGATACCAGTAGAACATTGTTCCTGATGCCAAAAGATGTTTCTCTTTGAGATGTGAATCCAGCAGCTGAAAGTTTCAGATCTCGTGTCAGGTCATGGAGTTCAGCTTATGTCAAAGGTACTGGGTGGTCGTCCTCTTCTGTCTTGTATGTGTCATCCCCAGCTATAAGAGTCATATCACTATGTTCAAAATCAGAGCTATATTACATGTTAACCTGTGGCTCAGGAACAGGAAGGGCTGGGCAATGAGAGATTGGTCTTATGGTAGAAGGAACATCAGAGTATTGGACATGGTTCTTGGGCTTACAATTTATTCCTTTTAGAAATAGCAATCTGTTATGTGATCTTTTTCCTTCCCTCCAGACCATTGGAATGGCAAATGGCATACTCTTCTTTTACTATTCCTCCAATCCCTAAAGTTCTCAACACTTTTTACAGCAACTGTAGGGAGTGAATGGCTTATCCTGATCCCCTAGTTTGACTCCAAAGTAATCGCGATATGCCTTCACAAAGTCAGTGATTTTTGCTTGAGAGTTAGGAAGAACCACATTACTGCAGATATAACAGAACCTGTTTGGATTATTCTTACGCTTGCAATCCATTCTTACTGGAAAACAAATGTCAAGCTTAAGAGAAAAAATAAATCAACACTCAGCTTGTCATTGACACTTGACACAGTACATTAAAATCATTTTAAGCTATGGGATAAGCCAACGCCTTCTAAGAAGGCAAGGCCTCGTCAGTGTTGTTGTGATGTCACACACACTTAGCTAGACAAACAGTAATAATATAATGCCAATAAAATTATTGGAAACTGAAGAAAAAGTTTTTGAAACTTTTTAAAATTACATTTTAAAACAAAACAGGTTAAGATTGTATACT
The DNA here is from genome assembly GCA_963585895.1 of Sepioteuthis lessoniana. Taxonomy (NCBI): domain Eukaryota; kingdom Metazoa; phylum Mollusca; class Cephalopoda; order Myopsida; family Loliginidae; genus Sepioteuthis; species Sepioteuthis lessoniana. The sequence goes on from CAUZXS010006598.1 coordinate 11,939, forward strand.
GAACTTTATTTAATATACATTTTTTAATTAATAATAATTATGAATAATGGTCAGTGAATGCTACGTTAAAGTAAACAAAACTAATCAAGTTATGAATTTGAGAACAAACTGTTAACTAAACAGATGAACAAATTACAGAAATGATGAATAAACCAATAACATAAATAAGAAACGAATAGATTATATACAAACAATCAAATAAATTTAATACAAACAATAAATAGATGTAGTCAAATAATACTTACAGAAAAATTGGTTACAGACGATGTTAAAGATAGAAAATTTAAAGAGTGAAATTCATTCATAATTTATAATCAGCATTGTTTTAATTTGCATGTTTTTATTTCAATTTTAATAATTATTCAGTCAAGTTACATAATTGTAATAAAGTGATTATTACATCAAATACAGCAACAACTGAATTATTAATTTGGAAACAAACAATAATTAAAGAAACAGACAAACAATTATAAATAAGAAACAAGTAAATTAAATGCAAACAAGCAAATAATTTATATTTAATACAATAGGCTACAAATAAGAATTTAGCTGAATGTTCAAAATGTTCTTATTTTGCTTAACTTGTTAATTGTAATATTATTATTTTCCCTAGAACAAAAATCATTTAAAAGAGCATTTTTTAGAGCTCCAGACAAACATTCTTTGTATTTTTTCTATATTATGACCCTCATCACAAGTGTCAACTTTAAAAAGAAGCTCATTATCTGCCAAAACATTCAATGTTATATGTATGGCTAATTTTCTTTGATTCAATGAATGAAGAAAAGAATTATTTTATCAACTTATCAATAACTACTGTGACGGCAAATTAAAATAAAAAGATCCCCAGATGAGCAACCATTTGAAAGCGTATGGGAACTGGTGCATTTAAATAATGTTATCACCAAACGGGGAGTTATTTTTTTTGCACATGTGAAGACGGGGCGGTCTGGCACTTGATCCCTCGTAGAATGAGTCCTTGTTCAGAGTCCTTTCTCGGGCATATAGGAACTGGCATATTATATGGGGGTTAATTTAGGGCTAGACTGACCGCCGTTGGCAAGGGGTTTCCAAATTTCACACTATATACACACACACACTAAAGCCACTAGTTCTTCCTACCCCTAGAACAATGGAAGATATGGACCTCTAGGTTTAGATGTAATAATATTAATTAGTCGACAACTCCGGTTTCCTGTATAATATTTTTAAAAGGAATTTATAGGACAATTTAAGCGAGAATAACATAAGGCGGAAGAAGCTGAAAAGGAGACATGAAATAGCAACTTGACTACAAACAACACAAATGAACAACTTCAACACGTGGGAACATTAAAATATATCAATCTTTTTACTACACGCGCAGATACACATATTCAACGTGTCGGCTATATTATTAGCGGACAATACATGATTCTAAATGTCTTTCTTCCCTTTTTCCTTTCCTTTAGTCTTTCTTTAAATTGAGAGAGAGAGGGAGATTATATAATTGGGTATAGGGAGAAACAGTCTTAAAGTTTACTTATCTTTATGATGACTTTCCTTTGGAGAATATTTTCTTTTTTTTACGGGTTGACGGAATTTATTTATGCATATCGCTCTGGCTTGAAGGCACTAAGTTCCTCTTGTCCAAGATTCTTTCCGCTTTCTTTACCCGGAGTTTGGCATGAGATCCGTTCACCACGACCTCTGTCCAAAAATTTTCTTATTCCCTATTTCCGCTGACGGAAGAAGGGGGCTATTTCCACTTTGGGATTCTAGCCAATCATTAATGTATTGCTGATTAAATGGTAAGTTCAATTTTAAAACTGATAGCTTTTTTTCACACTTAAAGACTTGTATTGAAATATTATAGTGATCTCCACTAAGTTGGCAGTATGGACCAAACCCTTCCTCAAGGTGATCAGTTTGAAATTTGTCAGGTAATATATATAGCATTTTCAATTCTATGCCATACTTGGTCAGTTCTAGAAATGCATAGGTGGTATGATGCAAAACAGTGAATGTTTCCTTTGTTAATTTTCCATTTTTTCCAGAAATGCTATTCCAAGATTCTAACCAGTCACAAAATACAGAGAGAAATCTAAGATTTTCTTCATTTAATCTAAGTGGATTATAATATTTATTTCTAAGCCAGCAACCTTTATTTGGTGTTTTTACATTCATTATTGTCCAACAAATATAAAATATGTTTATAGATTCTGCAACTTCTGCAAAATTAGGCAAACATTTCTGTTTTCCTAAGGTCAATAATCCCTGAATAGTATACTCACTAAGAATTTGCAGAACTAAATTAACATTTTGCCTTTCAAAATTTGTAGGAGAAAGTGCCTTTGAGGTCAATTTATAACAATATTTCTGTGGCGGAAATCTTGAAAATGGAGAGTGGGGCTTACCTTTTAAGCGACCTTGCGTGTGTGTCGTTCAAACAGGCCAGGAAACAAAGAAATTCAAGATGGCGCCCGCGACTTTTTATAACCATCTGATCTCGTAAAGTCGCGCAAATCATCACTGCTTGGATGCAAATGAGGTGGTCTCCGACTGAATAAAAGCGGATCGCTTTGAGGATATGTTTTCTGTTGATACGAGGATCGTTGGATTCAGTTGTTGTTGTTTCTGCTAGTGTGACATATGGAGAAAGGAGTTTCGCTGAACTAACAGAGGCCGCTTTGAAAGTGAATACAGGGGTCAATTTCACATTGTCATTTGCACCTACTCTTACCACCAAACTGATATTTGAAAATTCAGGGAGTAGTGATATCTTACTACAAGCTATTTCGGCATCATGGACAGATTCGACCTAAAGTTGATCCCAGAATTCGACAGTTCTCCCACTGGCCCGTCTGTGGTCGAGTGGTTTGTCGGCTGTGCAAGATTAGGGAGCCAGCACTGCTCGTCCCACTGAGGCTCACAAAGGGACACAGGCCTGGAAGAAATCAAGCAGTCTCTGTAAGCGGCTTTTGGTGCAGACCCTTTCGTCGCCTGGAGACAATTTACCGAGCGACGGCTTGAGCCGGGTAAGACAGTGGACGTCTACCTGGCTGATTTGAGGAAGCTGGCCCCGCTGTTCAGTGGCATGACCGACTGCATATTGGGATGCGCCTTTCTGGCAGGTCTCCCAGACGATGCCAGCCAGCTACTGCGGGCATCTTCGAGGCTCAATGTACTCGGGCTGGACGAATTGCTGGCCAGAGCCCGCAACATCTTAAAAGACGAACGGAACCAATCTCAGCGGCTGTGGAAGCACCCGAACCACCAAGAGAGGGCCCAAGATGCTACAGATATGGTGGACCCAACCACTTCTCAAGGGACTGCCAAAGCTGGAGCAGTACAAAGGACACACCTGACCAAAGAGCACGGACACAAATAAGTTGCTACCGTTGTGACAAGCGCGGAATTGTCCGGGGAAACAGGCAAGGGGAGGAAGACGCAGCGCCAGTCTCCTCCCAAAATCGCCGCTAAACAAGGCACTACCCGCAGTGAGCGTGCAAATTAACAGGTGTAAGCGCTGTTAACTGTTGAAGGGGGCTCACTGGTATGTTGTTGTCCACATAAGCATTGGCGATGGGCCCCCAGTGGCCGTACAAGCCCTAGTCGGGATGGACTCAATTACGCAGCTGGGTAGAATCACTGTGAACGGCACCGGCAATATAAGGTTTTCCCGACCTGAGAAACGCATTTGCGCTGCAATCACCCTTGAAGAGGCTTTCACGCGGAATACAACTGGGACACAAATGCGTGGACAGCGTCGTGGAAGTGGTCGGGCGATCAGCCACCAATATCCATGCAGAACCGGCTATCAGAGTATCCCCTTCCCGCATGGCTTAGGGAGCAGTACGAGGAAGAACTGCAGGCCTGGATTGACAGCAGCTGGCTGCGTCCATACCCAGAGGATGAGCTCGGGCCCCTAAGAGGGCTGATCCCCCTAATGGCTGTCCTGCAAGAGAACAAGCATGGACTACCTTGAACTTAACAAACACGTCGACCCGTACACGGCAGGAGCTGACGTTTGCGCACACAAATTGAGGGAGTGGTGGCAGCAGGAATCGAACGTGGCAATTTTGGACCTGCGCAGAGCCTACCTGCAAATACGCGTGGAAAAATCGCTATGGCCATTCCAGACTGTAGAAATTAAGGGAACCCGCTATTGTCTGACCAGGCTGGGGTTCGGCCTCAATGTGGCCCCGAGCATTATGACGGCGATCATGAGTGCGATCCGACAACTAGATGAGGCCGTGCGACAGGCAACATCGTCCTACATCGACGACATCTTTGTGAATGAGGGCATCCTGTCTGCCCAGGCGGTTAAAGAGCACTTTGAGAGCTTCGGGCTGACGTGCAAGGAGCCGGAGTGTCTGTCATCCAACATCACGCGTTGAAGCATTTTCTCTGTTTGCGGAAAGCTAGTGGGCCACTACCCTGTGTGTGGTTGGCTCGGGGTGACATACAACATCAATATCGTCGGGGGAGTAGGAAAGGGAGGAGAGGACATGAGACAAAGGAGGTGGTCACGCTTGAAACCAAGAGGACAGACATCATATATATATATATATATATATATATAACAATAGATTTTTAGTGAAATAAATATATATAAATAAAGAGAACGTTTTCAGCGTTTATACTTTTTTAAATTAAAAGTAATAAATAAAGAACATTTTATGGAAAAAAACAATCACAAGACATGAACATAATTTTATCATATAAAGATAATTTATTTACTAATAAAACAATTTTAAAATAATTGTTAGATTACTATGTAGATTACTACAATTATCTTTTAAGCCTATAGAAATATTTTTGAATGGATATATATCGTAAAAATCATACCAATAGAATTTTTGTTATAACATTGTGTCAATGACAAAATCTTTCTTTAAATTTTATTTTTAAAATAGATTTTGTTGTCACTTTGTATTGTCAATTACAAGCGAGATGAATTATTTCTACAGATAATTTCAACACAAAGCTGTTTTAAAAACAGCATTATCATTTTTTCTTCTAACTTTGTGTTGTCAATTACTAAATATTTCTTTATATTATGGCCTACTCTGGGTGACGTCACAGCTACAAAGTGATTCCATGAGAAGGCATTTTATAACAGAAGGCATTGGATAAGCCCTGCCTCCTCTAGGAATGTGGGTGTTAGTGAGTAGGGTGGTACACTGTTGTACACCTACAACATTATGTGCTATACTAAACGTCAGGCATCCACAATCAGTCAAGACAAATAGTGTCCACAGGTTTTTGAATAAGTGTTATAGTGTAGAATTGTGAAATATTCAGGCATATCTTAAAAACCACCAGGTTTGTAATCCCTTGTATAAAATCTACTCAGCTTTATATCTTCCTGTTCTCTTCCTGAATTGTACCCTAAAGTAAAGTATTATCTTAAAGATAGAGAAACTTCCTATTTTTCTCTATCATCAGTGAAAACATAGGGTACAGTAGTAATGATGTGGTCCAATTTTTGACATCACTTATTTTCTGAAGTCTCTTCTCATTTCACCATTTTCATTGCTGCCCACAGCTGAGACTGCCTACACTTCCTTTACATGCACATACTCCTTTCATTAATTATTATTATAAAATATACTTATTTATTTGCTATTTATAAGCAACTTAATCTTTTAGAGGTCACTATTAAAGCGAAGAAAAATGCAGGATTAAAAAATATTTGCAAAGTGTCCAAATTCTTAACTTTTAGAAATAAGGTTGTAGAGGTGTGGTAGACTTTACAAAAATTCAAGTCAAAAATGGAACTATAACTGCTTGCATCTCTCTCCCAAATCAAAATTTGTACTCTTTGATAAGTCACAAACCCAGTCTCTGGAAATTTAACAAAATGTTATTTTAGAAATACTAAGGATCTGTCCCCACTTAATGTATCTCTTTATTGTATAAAAAGTAAGGATGTTTTGTTATCTATCTACAGGAATTAGCTAATGTTACTGCCTAAGGACCCTTTTTCATCTTGTCCTTAGGAGCAGACTTCATGTCTGCTCTGTGTACTAGAAATAGAATTTTCCGTACATCTTTTCTCTGGGTCATCTTGAATACCGTTATGCATGGCCCTCCTTATTGTATTCTCCCAACCTCCTTCAACTTTACTGCCAGGGTTTCAAACTGCTGCCTATTGGTCTTATGGCCCGGCGCTCTACAGGTTAAGGTTAGAATGAATCCAGCAGAGAAAGACATGCCTAATATCATCTCCCGGTCAAGGAACTATCCGGTAATCCTTTTTTACATATGCTATATTCAACCATTTATTCAGGTCTTGTGTCTGTTTTTGTTGGCCAAATTAACAGAAACTTTTTTTAAACTTTATAATCCAAATAGATTTCATGTAACATATTTCTCTTCAAAATATTAATAGATTTCATGTTGATTTTAACCTATGTGTTACATTCACCCCTCTTGCTTACTGTTCTGTCTATTTTACCTTTGTATGCCTCCTCTTTCCCTGTTCATTTCCCCTGTAAATAAACTTAGTTTAGCCTTTCAAACCCTTGTTTTACTTGACTATTCTGTCTCAAATTTTTGTGTTATGATTGCTGGGGACCAGATATATTCCTTGATACTTACCCTAAAATTTGCTGTAGTCAAAACAGCTAGTATGTTTGGTGATGGATTTACAATAGTCATCAAAATTATTGTTTCAAGAGGTTTCAACTTGTTTTTAGGTAACTTTTTTAGTTGTGTATTTATAAGTCCAGTTTAATATGCATCGTTAATTTTGTTATTTTAAAATATCCAAGCTCTACGAAAGTTTAAAATAAATAGAGTAGTTAAAAGAAAGAGAAAGGAAACAAATGACTTATGCTAAATTGAATTGTTTGAAATAGAACTGTTTGATCATTTAACTGTGTGTAAACAAATGACTGATGTGTAATTGAATTGTTCATGATACATAGCAATACTTGGAACCATTTAACTTTGTTAAAATGTTTACAAATCATATATATTTCATACATATGTATAAACCGCATTTGGCATTAAATAACATACCATGGTTCATATGCCAAAAAAACCAAACCTAGCCAAAATTTGATAGGGTCTTATCTATGGGTCAAATAGAACTGTTTAACATTTAAACTGTGTGCAAACAAATAACTTCTGCTAAATTGAATTTTTTGAAATAGAACTGTTTGATCATTTAGCTGTGTAAACAAATTACTGATGTTTGATTAAATTGTTAGTGATACATAGCAATACTTGGAACCATTTAACTGCATGCAAAAGAATGCATTTTAAAATGTTATCAACAAAACATTTTTAAAAATTGTATATTTTTAATGTATATGTTTAAAGAAGATTTGGCATTAAATAGGTGAAAATGGTTGATATGCCATAAAACCAAACCAAATCTTTCAAGCTGTTTCTATGTTAATACTACTGTATGGATGCACCATATGGATCCTAACTAAACATATGGAGAAAAAGCTAGCTGAGAACTACACAAAAATGCTATGTGCTATTTTGAACAAATCCTGGAAGTAACAGCCCACAAAACATCAATTGTACAGACACTTTCCATTTCAAAAGCCATCCTAGAGCACTACTGGAGAAGTAAGGATGAACTCATAAGCAACATTCTTCTATGGACTCCTACACATAGATGTGCTAATGTTTTCCAAATTGTAAGTATTTACTTACATCAACTCTTTGAAGACACAGGATGCAGTCTAGAGTAATAGATGATAGAGATAGATGGCAAAAGAAATAATCAGGGAACTGTTGTCAGTATGACTTAATGATAATGATGAGTGCAGATATAGTCCATGGTGCTTCATAATTGATGAATGCATAGGTGAAAAACTCCTTACTGAATTATATGCTCTATCAATAATATTGGGCACTCTTTATTTATAAATCTAGCAAACTATATTGTGTGTGTGTGTGTGTGTGAAAATATATAAAATACAGTTTAAAACTGCTTATGATAACCATGATAGATGAATGAGATTTTAGAATTTTTATCAAAGCAAAACATTTATCTAAAAATAAGAAAAACACAACACAGTAGCTCATTAAGCCTTTGTAGCAGTAGTGAGGTCATTTACATACCCATGGGCATCTCCTATGCCTGCTGGATAACTCCTAACCTACTTTGAATACATTAGTAAATGGCACCTGACTGTCTTGTGGTCAGCTGTTGTTCTTCTCTTCTTTTCTTACTAGAGTTGGCTATTTTTATTTTGGGTTTGTTTTTGTTTTGTTTTTTTTGGCAGGGGAATGTTCTTAAAATCATTGTGTTAGGTTTATCTTTTTAATTTCACCTTTTTGGCATTTTAACTATTAAATAATGATAAATAAAATTATTTTTATTGTAAGAGTCCAAAAACTGGTTAGTAATATATTGTCCTTTTACTATATTGCCATTTAAAATGCATGTATAATTTTATTTCATTTTTTCATTGTAAAATCACTACTGTATACTATCTGGAACGTGAAAGTCTATTTTTAGAACAAGGGTAGAATTATTCATTGACTCCCATATTAGTATTGCATATTCAGTAGAAAGGAAGGAAGAAAAAAAGGTAGGTAAATAACCGTCCGTCCCCCCCACCACCACTGTCAAGCAGCAGACCAACTAAATGTATATAAATGCTCATAAAATTTCAAAAATTATACTAGAGAGACCATGTTAAGATAACTTAGGAAAGACAAGAGTCCAAAAACTGATTAGTAATATATTGTCCTTTTACTATATTGTCATTTAAAATGCATGTATGATTTTATTTAATTTTTTCATTGTAAAATCACTGCTGTATACTATCAGTGACTTAAATGGAAGTACAATTTTATTGTAAATCCAAATTAAAATTAAAACCTAGTCAAAAGAAGCTAACACTATTGGACTTATTCGAACCCAAAAACCAAAGTAAATGTAAAATACAATGCCTGTAAGGATGTTAAGAAAAATAGGATTTTTTTTTCTTTTCTTGAAAGCTATGGGAAGCAGCATGGTGGACATAAAGGCAAGCAAATAAACCCTCTGATGGCTCAATGCAATGCCTAACCTGGTCCTGGGCGTATGAACGCAACGGTTCAACGGCCAAAATCAATTTGTTTGATCGGTGAACTACTGCTTCACATCTATAAGGGTGGCTTCTGTAGATGAGAATAAAAACAGCCATTGAAAGATAACCATGACCCACACTCAAACCACATCACCCTTCGCGTGGGTAAAAAAAAGGGGCGCATCTTGCTGAGCTTGGAGCCCTGGCCTCAGTATTCAAAAAATCAGCTACAGAGCTCAAACAAAAATTACTCAAATGCAAACAAACAATACAAATAGCAACATTCAACATTAGAACCTTAAATAAAATAGGACAACTACCAGAGCTTGCTGCATCAGCCATGGGTTGTAACATAGACATAATATGCATTCAAGAATACAGATACACACATGACGAGGACATTAAATATCACGATTCTGGCAATGGATGGACACTAACCACTGCATCAGCATGGAAAAACTCTGTCAATGCCACGATCGGAGGTGTAGGTATGCTTATAGGACCATGAGCCCTAAAATAACTATATAGCATCAAGAAAATACAACCTAGGATGATGGTAGCTACTCTTAATGGCAACCCTAGCGCAACAATAATCATCTGCCTCAGCCCTACATATGTTATTGAAGAAACTGAACTCATCGCCTTCTATGATGAGTTATCCTCTCTTCTTCGTAGCATCCCCTAAAAAAACATCCTTATCAATGGCAAAGATGTGAATGCCCAAATTGGGAAAAACGGAAACCACAAATTCAGCCTACACAACTTGTCAAACAGAAATGGACAGCATCTAACAGATATCACGCTAGATTAACCTGCCTGAATACAAACTTTCAAAAAAGGGAAGGAAAAGTTTGGAACTACACATACGCAAACAATACTAAAGCACAGATAGACTACATCTTTATAAAAAGTAATGGATGAATAGCGCATAGAATTGCGAGGCATACTCCTCATTTGAGGGTGTGTCCTCCAATCACCAAATTGTCACATCAAAAATATGACTGAGCCTACGAAAGAATACTACCCAAATGATGACCACTGTACACTATGACTGGGCCCTTCTTAATAACAAGGATATTAGAGATAAATATACGTTAGCACTAAGAAACAAATTCGATGCACTACAGAAGACAGAAACACATACTCCGAATGATGAATATGAGAATTTCATCAACACCCACTTAGAAGCGGCAGCAGAATGCATACCAACTAAACAAAGAACTAAATCTAGAGTCCTGTAGGAGACACTATCACTTACAGAAAAGCGTGCAGATGTGAAAACTGCCTCCAAATGCAATAGGAAGAACCTAACCAATACCAATGCCCTGAAACTTAAAAAGGCACAAAATGAATTAGCTAACATATACCTAAAAAAAAAAAACTGGCAGAATACATATAAAATCAGATCGATAAGATTAGAGACTCGGTTGAAGATGGACAATCCAGGATAGTATGGTAAACGATAAATGAAGTGAGCAGAATGAAGAGCACTGCCAAAGCTAAACTGAAAGCTACCAGCCAACAAGATCAAATATACCTGTGGAAACAGCATTTCTAGAATTTACTTGTAAACCCTCCGAAAGTTACACATGAACCAATCATGAGAATTTAAGTAAGCAATTAGACATCAAACTAGGACCGTTTACTCAACTAGACTCAGTACTAAGACAAATTAAAAATAGAAGAGCAGTGGGGCTTAATGCAAAACCCCCAGAAGTATGGAAGACCAGGCAATTCAACAACTTACTGCTCCGACACTGTAATGCCGTATATAATCAAAATCCTATAGACAAATAGATGAAGGGTTGCATCCTCCCCTTCCCTAAAAAGGACGACCTTGGATTTGCCAAGAACTACTGAGGTATAACACTTACATCAACAGAGGCCAAGATATACAATGCCCTACTATGCAACTGCATAGAACCCAAAATTGAGAACATACTTAGGAAGAACCAAAATGGCTTCCAGAGAAAAAGATCCATGATGTCACAAATTTTGACTATCCATCAAATTCTTGAAGGTGTACTTGCAGAAAACCTAGAGGCAACATATTTGTCGACTTTACCAAGGCCTTTGACTCCATTCACAGAGGAAAGATGGAGCAAATTCTACTTGCCTACAACCTACCAAAAGAAACCGTCGCAGCCATAATGATGCTCTATAGAAACACCAAAGTAAAAATCTGTTCTCCAGATGGAAACACAGACTACTTTGACATTGTAGCTGGTGTACTGCAAGAAGACACATAAGCTCCATACCTTTTTATCATCTGTTTAGACTACATGCTTATAACATCTATCGATAAAATCAAAGAAAACGGTTTCAAGCTAACAAAGGAAAGAAGCAGAATGTACCCTGCAAAAACAATTACCCACATCGACTTTGCCGATTACATTGCGTTTCTGGCAAATGCACCCGCCCTAGCCGAAACCCTGCTAAATAGTCTGGGACAAGCTGCTGCAGGCATTGGCCTCCATGTCAATACACACAAGATGGAATAAATGTGCTTTGATCAAACAGGCGACATCTCCACACTAGACAGAAGCTCTCTGAAACTAGTTGACAAGTTCACCTACCTAGGAAGCAATGTCTCATCAACCGAGGCAGACATCAACACACGACTAGCAAAGGCATGGAGAGCCTATCGATAGGCTATCGGTCATATGGAAGTCAGACCTGAACGATAAAATGAAATGCTGTTTCTTCCAAGCAGCAATCGTGTCGATACTACTATATGGATGTACTACATGGACGCTAACTAAATGAATAGAGAAAAAGCTTGAAGGCAACAACAAGAATGCTGTAAGCAATATTGAACAAGTCCTGGTGGTAGCACCCCACAAAGCAATAGCTGTACGGCCATCTACCACTCATTACGAAAACTATCCAAATTAGACAAACCAGGCATGTGGAACACTGCTGGAGAAGTAGGGACGAGCTCATAAGTGATTTCCTCCTGTGGACCCCTTCACATGGCCGAGCAATGGCAGGACGACCAACTTGAACCTACATACAGCAGCTCTATGCAGATATGGGATGTAACCCTGAAGACCTGCCAGAAGCAATAGACAATAGGGAGGAGTGGTGAGAGAGGACAAAGATATCCGTTCTGATAGCACAACATGATGATGATGATTTCTATTATATATTTTTACATGATTTTATATATAAATTTCAGACTAATCATTTAACAGTATTATCACCTTATCACTGCCACTAGTACGATTAAAGGCATTATTATTTCTTTAAATATTCATCTTAATGATGGTATTCCAATGACAATTTTACTATAACAGTTGTAATTACTTAGTTGAGCTTAATGTAGTGTGTTAAGTTGTCTTTAACAATGGCTTATGAAGTTAGCTTGGCTAATCATCATGCTGTTGCAGGTATCCTTGTAAAAGTTGTATTCAATATTTACTGAATGTCATTTGAATATTAGAATTTCCTGACAAAGTTTTATTAGAAGTTTCTGTCAGCTTTGTCATGGATTTATGGGAACTGATATTAGTATAATTACTGTATCTTTCAGTGTATAAGATGCTTTCTTTTCAGAAAGAGAACAAGTTCTGGCGTATTAGAAGTTGACTTCACTTGTTCTTTAGATTTCTAGCATTTATGATCTTTGATATATAAGATGCAGGAAGATCTCACTCCTCCTCTCTCTCAATGAGATGGTGACTAAGTTTTTAGTAAACCACTTTCATAATTATGTGTATTTGGTGATCCAGATTTTAAGACTTGTAGTTATTCTATTTAATAACTACTACAACCCCATTAATTTAAGATTTTGACTTTGTAATATATCATCATCATTATGTCACACTGACAGCACTGATTTCCCTAACTCTCTCTCTCTCTCCCACCATCCATCCCTATCATCCATGACTCCTGGTTGGTCATCCAGATTGTATCCAGTATCCACCCAGAGCTGATGTATAAGTTCTTGCTGGTCTGCCAACACTATCTTATATCAAATAGTATGATCATAAGCAGTGATGAAATTATAATAGATCATTTACTTGAATGTTATTGTTTAATTTTTTAATAACCTCTTAATGTTTTATTAATATACTAGTTCCTGCTATTTCCAAAAATGATTACTTACATGTGGGTTGGCACTTCTGCTTAAGGCCAGAGTGTAGCTGTATCTGTGGAACTACCATAGTTATTTTAAAAACTATTGATATGAAATAAGAGTTTTTCATTTTTAAACAATGAATTTACAAAATTATAATTATTTTAACACTGCTGGAGAAGCAGGGACAAACTCATAAGTGATGTGCTCTTATGGACCCCCACACATGGCCGTGCAAAAGCAGGACGACCAGCTCGAACATACATTCAGCAGCTATGTGAGGATACGGGATGTTGTCCTGAAGACCTACCTAGGGCGATGAACGATAGGGAGGAGTGGCGAGAGAGGGTCAGGGATATCTGTGCTACCAGCGCGATATGATGATGATGATGATGATGATGATACATCACCAAACTGACATAATTTTGACCAGATTAGTAATACAAATAATACCATAAAAGAATTTTTCATTATTCAGTAATAAGATCAGGTTGCAAAAAACTAGATTATATATTTGTTTTGTTTCAGAAAAACTAACCTGCAAATTATCAATAATGCATCATGTTAACATAATAATGAAACATCTCTCTCATATATGTAAATATATATAGGTTATTCCATATCAACTGTCGGTTGGGGCTATAGAATATACAAAGTATACCTTTGCAAGAGTGGCCCAATCTAATCAATTGGATGGTCATGTCAAGCCCTATATGATTTTCAAACCTATTCTTGAAATTTCTTTTTTGGAAAACAAGCATTCAACCTTTATCTTAAAGAAGCTAGAAAGCAGTGATTGAAGGTCAATTGTGTTGAGGAAAACCAAGTTTTTAGTGTCCTGAGTATGAAATTAAACTGCATCTTAGGGTGAGGCTCCAGTCTTGAAGTCAAAGGAATGTGAAGTACCCTTTATTATCAATACTCTTAGGTCCACTCTGACCCAAAGTGGTAGTACCAGTTAGAATTTCATCTATGAGTTAAAACAGAACCATTCAATTATTTACTAAGAAACATTAGTTATTTGAAGCCATACAGCTTTATGCGAATTGTTTGTATTAGATAAGAATGAATGATAAATTGAATTACTAATGTTAAATAGCAATACTTGAAACCAATTAACTGTTTTCAAACAAATGAGCTCTAACGTGTTTAAAAATAAAGTTACCTACAAACTATTTGCTTACAAATCACATACATATATATATATATCATCATCATCATCATCATCATTATGGTGTGCCACTGGCATGGATTTCCTTGACTCTCACCTGCCACTCATTCCTATCATCCATCACTTTTGGCAGGTCTTCTATGCTACATCCTGTATCAGTACAGAGCTTTTGTAGATATGTTCTAGCTGGTCACCCTACCCTTGCTCATCTGTATGAAGGGGTCCTCAGGAATACATCATTTATGAGCTCACCCTTACTTCTCCAGCATGTCTTGCTCATCTAGTTTGGATGGTTTTTGAGATCAGAGATCGGTGGTTGTACAGCTGCTGTTTTGTGGGATGCTGTCTCCAGGACTTGTTCACTACGGCTCGTAGCATTCTTGTGCAATTACCATCATGCTTTCTCTCCATACGCTTAGTCCTCATCCATGTGGTGCATCCATACAGCAGTATTGACACAGCCACTGCTCGAAAAAAAAACTGTGCTTTATTTTATCTGATAGGTCTGACTTCCATATTACCGATAGTCTATTGATGGCTGTCCATGCCTTCGCTAGTTGCATATTGATGTCATTTTCAGTAGATGAGATGCTGTTTCCGAGGTAGGTGAACTTGTCCACAAGTTTCAGAGATTGGCATTAAATAACCCACAAGGTTTATGCCATTAAACCAAATTGCTTAACCATACCATATCAACTTAACCAATTATCTCATGGTCACCATCGCAGATTCTAATGAAATTTCACTGTTTAAAATCCACCATAGAGAAACAGAAAACCTAAAAATAGAAACTTTATTTGGGCCATAGATCAGGAGTTATGGCCTCTTGAAATTAGTTTGGCTTTACAATTTAAGAACATGTTTTGATTAAACCTGTTTCCAAGAATAATTCAACTGTGACTATGTAAGTTTTCTTTGCAAGCTTAAGATAAATTGATTATTGTTGCATATTGACCCTTGACTGAGCCATTACCTGTGTAAATAAGTGGAAACAGTCATGGAAGTTGTGGGCATTATAAAATATAACAATTTTTATCAGGGAAAAATAATAGATGAAACTATAATTCAGCAAAACATGATCTAGGAATTCAACTGATATCACTTTTCGTGCTGTCAAAGAACATCTAATTTTTTTTTTTACAGTCGTTGTTCTAGATGTTGGTCAAACGGGTATTATCTAATTCTTTTAAACACAATACTTTTATGTTTTATTCAAGTCAATATGTCAAGTGAACATAATCAAGTGGAATTTTATTTTGAAAAAAACGCAAAATAGCCATTTTACCCTAGTTTTGAAAGACCCATAACTATGAAAGTTCAGAAATACCTTTGTTGTATAAAGATTAAACCTCATACCTTACTTAAATGCCTTTTTGTATCAATCTACAAGAACACTCAATTTCAGCCAGATATTTTAAGATCAATCACAAAGTGCTAAATTTGACAAATCATATTGACTTGTAACATAAAATCCAAGCAAATTTCAAGAGGCTATTATTCCTGAACTATGGCTGAAATGAAGTTTGTATTTTTAGATTTACTATTTTTCTAGGATGGTTATTACCATGAAATTTCATCAAAATCTGAGGTAATGACCCTTGGAACTTTCAAAATTTTGGTAGTGTTCGCTAATGGTCCAGGAAACCGGGGTTCAATCCCAGGTTGAGTCATACCAAAGGCTCAAAAAATGGTACTTGATGCCTCCTTGCTTAACACTCAGCATTATGAAGTACAGATCAAGATTGCTCCACTTTACCAGTGGAGCAATCCAGGAAATGGAGTAGTGCCCTCCTCTACACTTCGGTGTAGAAGCTATTGAAAAGGGAGCCTTCCTGTTACCCTCGATTAAGGTCGCCAACTTTACTTTTAACTTTTGTATTTGCTGAATTTTGTTTTATATGTAAGTAGATAGAAGGAATATTTCTGCTAAAAAAATTAACATGTGAAATATAACCAAGATGAAACAATCCCTCTTTCATACTTTTTGTATGCTCATTTACTAAACTCAGCTTAGTTTGATACAGGAACAAAATTATGAAACCCTCAGTGAAAATTAAACTCATTGACAATGGTTTATTAGCCTTACCATTACACCACTTCTACTTTTTGTATACATCACTAGGCTCATATTATAAAAATGTAAAATTTTATGAATTCATTGGAAAAATGAAAGATGAGTCGATAATACTCTCTTTTAGTTTGTCATTAATATTATTTGCATTTACATCAAATTTGAATACAAAATTGATTTATAGATTAGAATTTTTTGTTTTTGTTTTTTTTTGTTTGTTTTTAGAATTAGCATTAATATTTCAGTGGTTCATTTTACACGATGTAAAATAGACAATTGAAACGACAAAAAATAGTTGACCCCAAACTTATTTCCATACCATGACTTTCAGTTAAGTTATATCTGTTTTTATAAGTTAGTTTTCTATTCCAATTTTAAAATTCTAAAGTACCCAAATAAAAATTAAATTAGTTTAAATGTTCGTTAATATTTAAAAGATAAAATATAACAGATATTCTTATATCTTTTCTGAGAGATATAAGATAGAATAGATGTTTTGATGGTGTTCATGTATAGTAAAAAAGAAAGAGATAAAAGTTGGTTGCATTGGTTTTCATTGAAAGTTAGTGTATGTTATTTTACTTCAGGTGTATTTTCAGGCATTCACTCAATAAATAGGATAGTGTTGATTGGTTGTCTGCCTGTCCATTGCTTAAAAACCTCCCTTCTCTCTCTAGGTATTCACTGCAGGTAGTTCCAAAAGGAGAAATCAGTGTAGGCTGGGAGATAGAGGTGCAACCTATTGCAAAGGTGGCAACAACCCCCCTAATATTCTAGCAAAACAACATTTTGCTTCCTTTTCATGCACATGCAAGATTGTATGCTCAGGTTTTTTCTTTCTTTTCTTATTATAATAATTAATAATTTTCCTTGGTTGAAGGCATAGGAGAATTAGTTGGCTGACAAACTATGTATTTAAAAGGGATAGTATGCAAATTAGTCAAGTCATTTTTCTTTAGGAGGAAAGAATTAGTTTTTAAAATTGGTAAAAGTTAGGACCAAGTCACTGAATCAAGATTTTTGTTTTTCTTCCTCAAATTAAGATTAGTGATAATAAGCTTACAGATCTCATAATATTTTTTCATGTCTGATTGCAATTGAGATGTAAGTAAAGAAAATGATAATTGGTTTGTAACAATTTAAAGGGTGGGGTAAGAATCGGTAAGTTGTCACTGAACAATTTAATGTAAATAAGGACTTTTTGACTCATTTGGTGATGTTGATTGATTAATGTACATATTGACTCTATTCAAACATCAATTGTTTTTTTTTTTTTTTGTTTTTTTTTTTAATGTTAGATTTCTTGGGCAAGTTTATTGAAAATATTGCATTTTTAAGAAACTTGTAAGCCTCTGTAAATCTGATAAAATCTGTTATGATTTAGATTAGTCAGCTTGAATTGATTAATCCTTTGAACCTGTCAGCTGGGGCTGTAGAATACACTGACTGCATCTCTGCAGAGGGGTAAGACCCCGCCCCACCCCCAACGAGTATCCTCGATACGACACCAAACAATCTGATGGTGAGGTTCCAGTGATGCAGGAGTTTTGGGGAATGCAGAGTAGCCCTTTATTGTCATTGATCCCAGGTCCACTCTGGCCTGGAGTGGTAGCACCTGACAGGGTCCTATCTATGGGTCAAATGATTTGACATCTCAACTCTGTACAAACAAACAACTTATGCAAAATTGACTTGTTTGGAAAAAAATCTGTTTGACCATTCAACTGCAGGTAAACAAGTGCCCGATGTCAAATTGAATTGTTGGTGATAGTGATTTTAAACACTGCTATCTATGTACAAACAAATAACTAATCCACCCTGTTGGCTGGGGCTGTAGAATACATTGACTACACCTCAGTAAAGGGGTAAGAACCCCCCCCAAAAAAAAGGACACCTGTTGGCCATGGGTGGCGACCCGTGATGCTTTAGAACGGGATCCTGATGGCTGAGCTGTATATGACCCAGTTGCCTAAGTGGCCACATGATTAGCAACACTCCACTTTGGCCACTGGGCTAGATGGGCGGTTGGAGAGGCCCGATCCGACCAATCAGCTAGTCATGCCAAGCCCTCTTTCGGGGGCCTGCAGAAAACCTTTTGTAGGTCCCTGAAGCAGAAAACGGTGGCTGTAGAGTCAATCATGCTGAAGAAAGACCTATGTTCCCCCTCTTTTCTCTAGGTGAGTAATAAACTTGGGAATGAAAACCTAGAGATCACAAATTGCTGGTTCGTTTCCTCAGTGTGTGTATACTGAATGTGTAGCCCTGATTTGCCTAAGCAAATGGGTTTCCCCCTTGTGCATTTCCCTTCATAGGACTCCGTGGTGGGTGGGGAGCACAATCAGTGAACTCAGCAAAAATCCCCATAGATACAAAACAAAAACAAAACCCAAGCGAAAAAAAACCATAATTAAAGCGTCCACATGCAGAGTCTGACTCCGACAATGACTCTGACCAGACCCTTTTCCCCAAATTTATTGTGCTGGAATCAATGGAGGATACTCCAATCACAAAGTTGTCTCCTTTCATTATTGAAAAAACCCTTAACAGTTTTATTAAAGCAAAATCTGTTTAAAAAACTAATCAACAATACCCTGCTGATAGAAGTGGAAAAAAAAATTTTTTCAGACCTACTACTAAAACAAAAATACTTCTAAAACTTAAAAATTAAAGTTTACCCCCACAATACCCTAAATTCGTCAAAGGGTGTAGAGAGAAGCCCCGACCGCTCCCTGTGCACTTTAGATGAAATGAAAAATAACCTCCGCGGACAAGGCGTTACTGATGCCAAACAAATATCTATAAAAAGGAACAATCAAATAATCCCGAGAAATATTTATATTCTAAACTTTAACACACCAAAACCACCTCCAGAAATAAAAATTGGCTATCTAATAACAAAAGTAGAAATGTATATCCCAAATCCTTTGAGATGCCATAATTGCCAAAAGTTTGGGCATCACAAAGAAAAGTGTACCAGACCAGACCTCCAATATGTAAGAACTGTGGAGAAACTGGAAACCACATAGATTGCCAACAGCCCCCAAAATGTGCAAACTGCAAACAGAATCATTCAGCAGATTCAAAAGAATGTGAATTATGGTGAAAAGAAAAAAAGAATACCAGAAGTAAAACACACCAAAAATATATCCTACCCGGAAGCGAGGAAGTTCATTGAAAACTCGCTAGTCACAACTACTTATGCAAATATAGTCAAACCCACAAACAGCTCTACCCAAAATCAAGGAATGACTCCTCACTTTCATATAACAAATCTAGTAAAAGAATTAAATACCCTACTCGAATTATTAAGGGAAAGCTTGACCAACTGGACAACTAAGTTCCATACTGGACCAGATCCAAAGAAGAACCTACACCCACATAGCAACGAAACTGAAGACCCAAAAAAATAAACCAAACAATAACTCAACCCAAACAACAACAAACTCCAGGCATCCCTCCCATCGCTACAAAACCTAACAAGAAAACCTATAGAAACTCTTATCAGGGAAGCATTCATCAAAAAAGAAACATCTAGTTGCAGTCCTCTTTGACCTAGAAAAAGCATATGATACAACCTGGCCATATGGCATACTCAAAGATCTCGGACTACAAGGCAGACTCCCCCTCTTTATAAAACACTTCTTAGAAGACCGGACATTCCAAACACAAATAGATAATACACTCTCTGATCCAAAACAACAAGAAATAGGTGTACCTCAGGGTAGTATCCTATCCGTAATCCTATTCATGATTAAAATAAATAAAATAACAACCTGCCTACTCCCAGAAATCAATGGATCATTATATGTCGACGACTTCCTCATTTATTACAGTTCTAAAAACATGGTGACCATAAGAAAGGAAAATGCAGCAATGCATCAACAAAATATTAAAATGGACCATGAAAAATGGTTTTAAAATCTCCTATAATAAAACCAAATGCATGCTTTTCTGCCAAATCCGCAAAATGCATAATCAACCCACTCAAACATTAAATGGCTCTAAAATACCCATAACCCAGCAATACAAATTCTTGGGCATTACTCTTGACCCAAAATTATCCTTCATCCCACACATTAAACAACTGAGGATCAAATGCAACAAAACTATCCAACTCCTGAGAACCATAGCCCACACAGACTGGAGTGCTGATGAATTAACCTTAACCAAATTAAACAGATGTCTAATATAATCAAAACTTGATTACGGCTGCTTCATATATGGAGCAGCCAGAAAATCCTATCTTAGAGAACTTGAAACTATCCATCACTTGGGACTCCCTATTGCCCTAGGAGCCTTCACTACCTCTCCAACTGAAAGTTTATACATAGAAGCAAATGAACCTCCACTTTCCTTGAGAAGATATAAACTTGCACTCCAGTACTATATTAAACTCATCTCATGCCCCCAAAACCCTGCCTATTGTATCATGGAAACAAGATACAAAAACCTTTTTGAAAATAAAGAAAAGGTAATTAAACCTTTTAATTTAAGAATTCATACTCTCCTAAATGAAATTAAAATCAATCCCAAAATAATACATAACACAATCCTCCCCAAAACAGCTCCATGGACCATAAACCAACCAATAATAAAGGTAGACCTAACCAAACTTTCTAAAACCAAAACACACCCCATCACCTTCCAAGAAAACTTCCACAACATCCAAAATAACTTCCCAGACCCCCACCACATCTATACAGATGGATCCTAACAGGAAATGAAAGTTGGTTGTGCTGCTGTCTTCCAAAACCAACTGTTAAAACGTCTCCCAAATGAATCTTCAATCTATAGTGCAGAAGTCATAGCTATTGACCTAGCAATGAACATTATAGCAAATCACAAATCCTCTAAATTCATCATCTACTCAGACTCCAAATCAGTCCTCCAAGCTCTACAGAGCAAAAATTCATCAACTCCTCTCATCACAAGACTACTAGATAAAATGAACACTCTTTCTAAAAACAATAGCATCATTCTTACTTGGATACCCAGCCACACTGGCATACAGGGAAATGAAAGGGCAGACAGAGCTGAAAAAAAAAAAGCACTCCAGACATGTATATCCAATACAAAAATTCCATACACTGACCTAAAACCACTTATTAACAAATTTATACTCAAGAAATGGCAAAAATCTTGGGATTATCAAACACAGAAAAAGCTCCACCATATTCAAGATACCATACTAATAATAAAAGGCCAGCAGGTTATAGAAGAAATAGAAAAGAAGTGATAATCTCCAGACTTCATATTGGTCCCACCCACATTACCCATTCACACCTCCTAAAAGGGGAAGACTCCCCAGTATGTCTAACATGCAAAGTATCTCTCACAGTCAAACACATTATCATAAACTGTGACAAGTTCAGATAAATTCGCCCAAAACATTACCAAACAAATAATTTAAAGAACCTCTTCAAAAACTCTGAATCAGAGGAAATCTTAAGGTTTCTAAAAGAAATCAATCTCTTCATTAAAATCTTGTCAAATATAATAAAGCATAACTAAAACTCATACCTTAAAACCTAAAACATACATAAAAGACAAAAGCAATTTAACCCTTCTGGCATTAAATCACCCACAGAAGTTGATATGCCATTAAACAAAACTCAAACTTTGAACCGGATATTTTAGGCTGGGCTCTATTTAAACTGTGTGCGGTAAAGTCGGATATTTCAGACTCAAAAAGATCAAATCAGATACTAATAATAAAAGGCTTACTGTACCAACTATTTAGTTTTATCTCAAACGAAAGACTGGATAACTTTAAATAAAATGTCAGCACTTTTGAACAGTTTTAAAGTGTTTTGTACTCCTCTTTTCTTTCTTTTTTTTTTTCAAATACATGGTATCTGAGAGAGGGTTAAGTGTTCAGAGAATTGATTATATTTTTGCCGACATTGGCATAATGGTTAGTGTTCACCAATGGTCCAGGAGATTGGGGTTCAATCCTAAGTCAAGTCAAACCAAAGACTCAAAAAATGGTACTTGATGCCTCCTTGCTTAACACTCAGCATTATGAAGTACAGATCAAGGGTAAAGTGGAGCAATCCAGGGAATGGAGTAGTGCCCTCCCCTACACCTTAGTGTCGTAGCTATCAAAAAGTGAGCCTTTGGGTCACCCTTGACTATGTTCGCCAACTTTACTTTACTTAGTGCAATTGATTTTGAAATATTACTATATATAATTTTGGCTAGTTTGTTTTTGTTTTGTTCTTTTGTTTGTTTGTTTTTTATGGCTATATATACTGTCACTCATCTTTTTATTCATGAAAAATACTTAAATCTCGGCAGATAGAAAAATGGCTTTTTCTTTTGTTGTCAAGTTTATTTTCCTAGATTTACATTTTTTAGTAACTGCTGCACTTGGGATTTTAAAAGTATACACATGCAGTGGTATATGTAGTAAAATATTTTTACTCATAGGCTTGAATTTTGTGCAATAATATTTATTCTAGAAGAGCTAACTTAAGAGTTTTATGGCATATCAACCTTTGTTGAGTTTTATGGCATATCAACCTTTGTTGGTTATTTAACGCCAAATCCATTTTTATGCAAATAGTTCTATTTCAAACAATTCAGTTTAGCATGAGTACACAGTTTAATTGTCAAAAACATTTCTATTTCAAGCTATTCAGTTTATTCAAACAGCTCATATTCAGCTACTTTAGTTTAGTATAAGTACAGGTTTTGTTTACACACAGTTAAATGTCAAAAACAGTTCCATTTCAAACAATTTTTTTAGCATAAATACGCAGTTTAAATGTCAAAAACATTTCTATTTCAAGCTATTCATTTTAGTCAAAGAGTTCTAATTCAAAGAATTTGGTTTAGCATAAATATGCTGTTTAGTTCTATTTAACCCATATCAGGTGCTACCATTCTGGGCCACAGTGGACCTGAGAGCAATGGCAATGAAGGGGTGCTTCGCATTTCCCCCAAGCTCCAGCATCACTGGAACCTCACCATCAGATTGTTTAGTGTCATATCAGGACACTCATGGGGGGGGTCTTACCTGTCTGCAGAGGTGCAGTTGGTATATTCTACAGACCCAGCCAACTGGGCAAAGAGCTAACTTAAGGAGGTACAACACCAGCATTGGGGAAATGGTTGTATATTCATTTATATATATATATATATATATATATATATATATATATATATATATATATATAGTTTTGTTTTATGGCATATCAACCTTTGTTGGTTGTTTAATGTCACATCACATTAATATATATGATTTGTAAGCAGATGGTTTGTAGGTAACATTATCTTTAAACAAGCCAGAGCTCATATGTTAGCTCAGAGTTTCAAGTATTGCTATTTATTGTTTGCTAAATGGTTTCAATTATTGCTATTTAACACTAATAATTCTATTCAACATTCATTCGTTTGCACCCAATTAAATGGTTCCAAGTATTGCTATCTAATACTAATATTGAATATCAGTCATTTGCTGGCAAACATTTAAATGATTTCTAATAAACAAAATGATTAAATATTTCTGTTTGATCCGTTGATGGGATTTAACAGATACTATCACTATGGGTCTGTGGACCTTGGAGTAATAGCAACGAAGGGGCATTCCACATTCCCAAAGATCCATGACTGGGGCCTCACCTTCAGACGGTTTAGTGTCATATCCAAAACATTTGTTGGGGGGGGTCATACCCTTCTGCAGAGATGCAGTCAGCATATTCTACAACTCCTGCTGATTAGGCTGTGTGTGTGTGTGTGTATATATATATACATACACACACACACACACACACACACACACTCCCTATCTAGTTTGGTCAGTACCTTCACTTAAATGAATATCTGTACCACTGCTGTTATGGCCTCTAATGATGGAAAAAAAATCTAACCAATAGCAGTCAACTGCCATCTCTTGGACAGTCTTGTTATGGCAACTTGTGTCACAGGTAGTACACTCATACGTTCTTCTGCCTTTTAATACTTTTGGTATTCATAGGCCCATTGTAAATATCTAATCCCATTTGTTGTATTCTAATGACTATCATACTTATGTTTCTCCATTTTCAAGAGAATTATTTAAGTGTATCGGCAGTATTAAAAAAGGACAACTTTTTGCTGTGGTTTTTGGGGTAGGTGGGGGTAACTGTTGCTAAAACATTCAAATAATGTTTCTAAGTATTTTCAGGAATATCTTTAAGTTACATAGCAATCTATAAAATTTAGATATTAAAAATTACAACTCATTTTTTTCTATTAGAATATATTATACAATATGGCTTTTTTATTGAACATGAAACCTTACCTCACTATAGAGTTATGAAAAATTCTATTATTAATATTACATGAAACATTATTTAACCTGAAACACCAGTGAGAAAAAAATAATAAATTGACAATAATGTTTAATCTCTCACCCTACCTCACTTACTCTTTCACTTCTTTCTTCTATCACTATAACTTTCTATACTTATCCTTTCTCCATGTCACTTTCTTTTTGATTTCTCTTTTCTTTGGACTTATTTTTCTTCATTTTCTTCCCAAGCTTTCTTTACTTTACTTGAATGATTTCAAGATTTCTATCAACTGATGCTCCTGCATTCTGGACTCTCCACCATTTTAAAATCATAGATAATCAAATGCCAATTCATATGTATATAATCCCATAATTTATAATGAAGTTTTAAAAATACTTTGAAGATAATGTTCCTAACTGAACAATTTGTCTAAATATAATTTTTCATGTTTTTGATAAAATAATATAAAAACTGACATATACTTCTGTCTATTTACTTTAATCCTTCTTAAATCTCTTTATGAATTGCATTTACATTTATATACTTGACATTCATTTAACAAATGTTAATTAGCATATGGCTGAATTGAAGTCACTTAAGATTCTAGATGTTCTTATGTTAGATGTGTTACTTAATGCAAACCTGCAGGAGAAATGATTATCTTACACTGTTCAGTTATGTAGATGGAAAGAGAGAATATAAACAAGCTTATTATTATATTATCCATGTGTTGTAAGATTTAAATCTGTGACTACATGTGCCACCTTTATCCAGTTAAACTTTAATATAGATATAATAAATCATTTCTCTCTGGTGTCCAAATCAATCGCATTTAACTGATTGTATGCATTTATTTTACATATTTCAAAAGTTCAGATGACCTAGTCAGCTGGGGCTGTAGAATACATTGAGTGTATCTCTGTAGAGTTGTAAGCCACCCCCTTCCCTCCCAAATGTGAATATGGCACTAAACCATCTGATGGTGAGGCTCCAGAAATGTTTGAGCTTTGGGAAATGCAGAGTACCCCTTCATTACAATCGCTCCCAAGTCCACTCTGACCCAGAGTGGTAACACCTGATAGGGTCCTATCTATGATTCAAATAGAACTGTTTGACTTTTAAACTGAGTGCAAACAAATGACTTATGCTAAATTGAATTGTTTGAAATAGAACTGTTTGATCATTTAACTGCATGTAAACAAATTACTGCTTAATTGAATTGTTAGGGATACAGAGTAATGCTTGGAACCATTTAACTTTGTTGACTTATGTTTACAAATCATATATATTTAGAGCCCAGTGTGCTGGGGCAATAGAATACACTGACTGCATCTCTGCAGAGGAGTATAACCTCCCCCCTCCCAACAATTATCCTGGATATGGCATTAAACTATCTGATGATAAAGCTCCATCCTTAGAGATTTGGGGAGGGCAGAGTAACCCTTCAATTTCTTTGCTCCCAGGTTCATTCTGACCCGAAGTGGTAACACCTGATAGGGTCCTATCTACTGGTTGAATAGAACTGTTTGACAATTTAGACTGCAAACAAATGACTGATATTTAATTGAATTGTTAGTGATACATAGCAATACTTAAAACCCTTTAACTTTGTTGACTTATGCTGAATTGAAATGTTAGAAGAAATAGAACTGTTTGATCATTCATTTGTGTGTAAACAAATCATTGTTTGATTGAATTGCTAGTTATACATTGCAATACTAGGAACCATTTAACTGTGTGCCAAAAAATGAACTCTGGTTCATTTAAAAATGTTATCAACAAAATGTGTTTACAAATCTTATATTTGGCATTTAAAAACCTACAATGTTTGATATGCCATAAAACCAAACCAAAAGTTTAGATAATTTTCCCTTACCTGTTGAAGTGATTTTTATTAATAATTAAAATGATGCATAAATGTATATAATGCAGAGAATGTTCTTTTTACAAATAGGTTTACATTTAATACTAAAAGGTAGCAAAATAGAATTTATACTATTATATTTTTCTATTGTTTTCAGAAAATACCCTTTGTCAGACTTGACATAATCAGTTTCATTGAATGCCAACAACAAAGTTATGTAAAGCCCAACTTTTTATACAAATTAATAACTTTAAATTGGAACATTCTTTACACAGGTGTATATTGAAATATAAGCCTTTGTATTAAGTGGTATAAGATATCTAAAACTGTTTACTACTTGGTTTCTTTCAAGATATATTCACTCAAAGGTTGCCTATAGCAGCTGTTAAACTCAAGGTTGAGTTATATCCTATTTATAGAATAATTAATTACAAATGAATAGATCAGTAAGGGAAATACTTTCATTGGTATTGAACAGTTATATCCTTTGAGCTCTTATAATGATTGAGCTGAGTGAACACTGACTCAACTATTAACTTACTAATTATATATAAGAAATTGTTGTATTCTCTAAGTTACAGCATTTTAATGTTATTATCTAACAAAATCTCAGTATGATGTACCACTTTTACTGTGTTACATTTATATTATGTAGAAAATTAGATCATAGTAACTCTACAACTTTTTGATATATCTATTATTCAGGCATTATATTTTTTCAATCGAAAATTCTAGAGTTTGCATGCAATTTCTAATTTAACTTATATCAATAAATTGGTGCTATATCAGAATCGGATATCACCTTATTTATTGCTCACAAGTGTCATTTAATGAATTCAAGATAATACCTAATATCATTTGTTTATCATAAAGAATAGAAAAGAAATTATGCTGAATTGTAGGTTTCTCATAACTTTTGAGTTTTCTGGTATTGCTTTCCTCTGAACCCAAATAAACATTAGCTTATATACACATAGTTTTACTTTATCCAATTTCAAAAATTGAAGAAAATGCCATAAAATTGTGATGTCTTGCCTGTCAATAGCAGTAAATGACAAAATGCTTGAAAATTGTAACCTTTCAAAATGTTTTTGGGAACTGATTGTATCCAGCAATATGAAATAGTTGAAACATTTGCTAATTAAAGATTCTTTCTGGATATCTTGTTTAATATTTTATGTAAAAAGATTAATCTGTTTGCAGGCTACTTGCTTACCAGAAAAGATTGGTCTTTATGTTAATACATATTTGCATACGCTTACTATAGTCATTCATGCATGATATTACACACTTGCACATGTATTTATATAGTGTTGCATATCTATAAAAGATCTTGTATATCTTTGTGAAATATCAAATACATATGATCTTGTCTTGTTCAATTTATACATAGATGTATTAAATTTCTATTTTCCAATTACCATTTTATCAACATTGATTCAAAACAGGGAAATTGCTGAGTGAGAACACATTGAAACCTATGAATATTTAGGAATTAATAAAGTGAATGGTATTAAGTATACTATAAATGAAGGAAAAATAAGATAATTTTAAAGGACATGAAGACCTACATTAAGAACAGAATTGAATGCGAAAAATAGAATTATAGCAATTAACACCCTGGAAATAGTGGCGGGGATAGATATTTAAAGTTAGGAAACTAATAACCTGCTACAGAATGCATCACCCAAGTGCAGATATATGAGGATCATTAAATAAGTTTTCAGACTTTTTCGTATGGGCACTTTTATTGATAGTACACACATGAAACTCTAGTCCCCTTTTGAAGTAATCTCCTCCGGCTGCAATGCACTTGTGTGAGCATGTCAATGACCTTTGTCACAGCCTCTTTTATCTCCTCAGTTGTCTCATAATGACAGCCTCTGAGCTTAGGGAATAACCAAAAGTCACAGGGAGCAAGGTCTGGACTATAGGGAGGCTGAGAAACAGTCTTGATGCCCATCTTGGTCAAATAGTCTGTGACAAGGATGGAGTTGTGGACTGGTGCATTGTCCTGGTGTAAATACCACTGACCCGATTTGAAGAATGCTGGCCTCTTCCGACGGAATCTCTTGCTGAACTCCCTTAAAACCTCAACATAGTAACCCTAACCCTTTGGCCAATCAACTCTGGTGTATTGACTTCCTTACTCCTCCCACACCTCTCATCATCCCTCACAGACTCCCTGCCTTCCTTGTATCTCTTATGTCACTCAAAAACTGATGCTCGATTCATGCAAGATTGTCGAAAAGCAGTGTGAAGCATTCCATTCATTTCTGTGTCATTTTTCCAAATTTAAAACAGAATTTTATTGCATATCATTCTTCTAAAGTGTCCTCACATCCAGATTGCATTTTTGAAATTCACCAGCTCTGACAATCAGGCTTTACTAGGGTGTATTCCAATTGCTGCTGTAGCTGTTCATTTGAAGCTGAAATCATAAAAATTGGTCAATCATCTCATAAGATGTATAGCAATAACATTGTGAATTTTCAAGAGTCTACGACAGTTTTAAATGCCTGTCCAAAAAAGTCTGGAAATTTATTGAATGCATCACGTAGTATGTCTCTTCATCAAGAGAGAAAATGTTAGGAAAGGCTTAATCCAAGTAGAATTGACCTACAAAACAACCTCTTTAGGATTAAAGAAATACTTAGACATTACAACAGATTAGATGCTATAGTTAGTAAATGCACACAAGAAGTAAAAGAAAAAATATTTGATTAGTAAAGAAAGTAAGGAATTTGCTAATCAACTTGACTTCATCCCAAAAGAAACAGGCATAAAAGATAAAGCAATAGAGGCAGCAAAAAAAATGCTTAGTAAAAAAAAAAACCTACATGAATAATACACACAACGAATTAGAAATGCTGATATAGTAAAAACTAATCAATGGCTGAAAAGTGCTGGATTGAAGATGGAGGGGTTAGTAACTGAACCAGAACCTACCAACAAGAAAGTATCTGGCAAAAATTTTTTAAAAATAAAATAAGATAGAATTAACAATTTTAAAACCCAAGTGAACAAAAAACTGAATCAATTGACCACTTAGTGCCCAGTTTATTTTGATGAAATAGGACCTTATATTCATTGGAATATTTTTCAATTTCCTACTATGTAAATACTATGGAATACTGAAAAATGGTATAAACACCAACAAGAGCTAATAACAGAAGCCAAAGGAGCTAGTATTCTATGGGACTTTGCTATCCAAACAGATAGAAAAATAAAGAGCAATAGACAAGATATCATGGTTAAAGACTTTTAAAAAAATATAATAAAATAAGTAAATGCAAAGACCTGGAAATTTAAATCGAAAAAATGTGACACCTTAACACTACCACCATGTCAGTAATAATGGGAACTCTGGATATGATCTAGAAAGGAACAGATTAACAAGATACCTGGCAGTAATAGCCAATAAGAAATACAAAAAAATGCACTTTGCCAAACTGCTCATTTCCTTTGGAGAGTACAATCAACAAAACTGAAAAATATCTCCCAAAAGAGGCAGCAAAAATGTATTAAAAAGAATACATATAATCACTACCTTTTTCCTCTCTAGGTCTTTGGTGAAGACCTAGAGAAGGATTATAAGAAACTTAAAATAAAGCTGAAAATTAAATAATAATGATGATAGTAATAATAATATCATCATCCTCCAATTCTCATCATGAAAATATAAAACCATCCTAGTAGCAATGCAAACTTTCAGCCAAGAACATCATGGTTCAAGTAAGAATGAGTTATTTTGCTTCTCTCTGCTAGTAAAAAGGGTTTTTGTGAGGAAGGGATTGAGGTAATTGGTTTATGAAGTTCAAATGAGTTTTTTTTTTCTGTTAGTACTATTCAAAAATAACTTGCTCACTATTGGAAGTTCTGTTTTTAGGATATTGTTGGCTTCAAGTTAAATCAAATGAATTATTGTAATCCTTATGTTGACCTACTCACTGAGAGCTTTATTTGATATATAAGATGACTATGTTTACAATTCTGAACATTTTTTAATTAAAAATGGCCATCATTAACATTGATATTATTTATTAGTATTTGTGGGTTCTATAGATAAAAAGGAAACTGACTGGGATGTGCTGATTAATAACTGACCAGAAAATGACCTTTTTCTGTTGCTATAACCACAAAATGTGAATTTATGGGCTGCCATGTTAGATACTTACAATACCTGCATGGTCAGGAACAGCACCATATTATTCCCTATGTTGAAAACTATTACTATGTGAATTTTCATTAAGAATGGAGAAAACTGATTTTGTTTATGAAAAAGTAGTGGGGAGGTCAGAAATTCTACTTGTTTTTACTAGTAAAAGTGTCTAATTTTTGTTTTGAAGTTGGAAAATTTCAGAATTCAAATTTAGTTGAAAAATCCAAATTACTCTGCAAACGTTCAAGGAATTTTAATAATTCAAAAAATCATTTTTTATTTCTCAATGGGCTTTGTTCAAAATCAAACTTAAAAATTATTCTAATATATCATTTATAAGATTAAGGAAAAATTCAGTAGCTAAGAAAATGTTTCTCAAGAACTTAAAGAACAGAACATTGATCAGGATTTTAAACTTTTCTCTTTTTGCTTGATACAGAAAAAGAATTTTTGCACAGGATTATCATTAGCAATAAAAATGGATTTATTAAAATAATCTGAATCAAAGAAAATAGTGTCAGCATTCAACATGTCAGTTTGAATGGAATCTATTGAATTAAGAGTTCTGTATTTGGAATTCAAAAGGAATTTTATATTGTAAATTTCTGGAACTTGGACAAATGCTTATTGTATAATACCCCTGTGGGTAATTCGTTCATTTGAATGATGAGTTTGTTTTTTTTGTTTTTGTTTTTTTTTCTGTTTGAAAGGAGGTTAACTAGTGATTTTTCTGTATGTCACTATCTGTTCCATATGTTGTAAATGTGATGCAGCAAATGATCATCAAAATAGGATAAGTTATTTTATATATGGTGTATTCTATATTTCAATTGCAGACTCGCTTGTTTCACACTGTCCAGTGATCTTTTTCTGGTCAGCAAATCTAGCAGGATATCAAAAAGTTCCTTTAAGAATTTATTCACTCAAAACAGGAATATGTCTTTTACAATAGAATATACAATTCAGTTAAAAGTTTGTATTAAGTCATGAAATAAAAATGGAAAATAGTTTGATTGCAGAATTATTATGCTTTGAATTGATACAAATTATCAAAAAATACTGTAATTTTTTGCACAGATTCCCTCCAAATCAATTTTTTGTGCCACAGAAACGTATTTAGATGCATCTAGAGTTAAAATAAAGTAGTTTTTTTTACTAGTGTTTAGTACATTTTATGAAATTGGTTTTTAGGGTCAGATATACTTCCTCTATCAAACTTAATGATAGGCTGTTATATTTGTCATTTTTTTTTTTTATATTTGAATTAATAATAATTATAAACTCGTATTTTAAAGATATTTTTATAAGTACTAGCTGAGGTACCTGGCATTACTCATGGAATAGTAATCATGACTTACAGATTGAATTGATTCTAATATATTTAAAAAGTAAAAAATAATGTTGCAAAGAGTATTCTGACGAAAGATAAAAAAAAGTTTTTATGTTTATAATGCTTCTGGGAAAATAACATAAGCAGTTTTTTCCTTTTGAGTCAAGAATGAACTGGTTTTATAAAATCCTACTCTTGAACATCAGTACCTGTCTGGAAATGATCATGCATTAACTTCAAAGGTCAACACCACCTACCCCATTTGAATCCTCCAGTTAAGTTACCCTTATTAATTAATTTTCACTGCCTAGGATCCAGCTCCTCATAAGAGGTATACAAGGGAGCAAATGCTGTATTTATTTTCCCTTGAAG
>CAUZXS010006599.1:0-75000 GCA_963585895.1 Sepioteuthis lessoniana
GAGGATATGTACAAATGAAATTTTTTGTATGATTTGTACATGAAACAACAAAATTGTAGTAATCTACTTGTTGGTTGAGTATGTCCAAAATTACTTCTGGAAGCTTGTCTTGTATTGTGTGACTGGTATAGTGCTAGGCTCCTGTTCATGGACAGACAAAATTGAATTCTTTACTTCAGTGCATCTGGAGGTAAAAAAGAATAGTCTTTGCTACTATTAACTGTACTCTATCAGTTGGGGTGTACCTTTTATATCATGAAAGAAGATATAAGAATAAATTAAATAATCAAGCTGACTAGCATTTGAGAGGAAGGGAAGTGTCAACCAAGAAAAAGTTGTTAGAACTAATTCAACACTTCAATCTTTATTTGATTTTCTTTTTACTCTTATCAGGAATGGGGACATGGAAACTGTAGAACTGTCTGATGAAACAGTTAACCCAGGTCAACATAAAGTTGGACCTCAAGATTTCCAGCTGTTGCGAGTCCTTGGCAAAGGAGGTTATGGAAAGGTAAGTGCACATTCTCGACACTTTCTGTGGAATATCAGATTACAATAAAGAAAAACCTGTTTAATTTACACCTGTATTCTGTAATTTAAGTATTTGACTTTAACTTCATATGTCCTAATATAAATAATCAGGCGGTGGCCAAATTACATTTAGTCAATTTAGTTTTCATGGGTTTCTATATTTGATAGAAATGTCAAGTGTGAAGCTATAATTTCTTGGGACAGAAGCTTTTCCAACAATTTGCATAACATAGTTATATTCTATATTTTATGTGTAAATTTTTTAACTTAGAAAAAAAAATTATATGAACAGATTCTTCCTGGAGTACCAGTTGACTTATTGTTGATGTACCAAACTTGCAAGACTCAAAGTAAATTTGATCCTTATAAGGTGTTCCACAGAAATTGCTCTATAGCAAAGTTATCGGAACCTTTCTAGTATCAAATCGGATCAACTACTGCAAAGTACTAGCAATTGTTATTCATTGTTAAAATTTCATTTGCATTCTATATGCATTCCTATAAAGTTTGTGTTGCTCTATTATAATGGCAAAATACAAATAATTAAAGCAATTTTTGAAAAAGTAGCCCACATAAGATCTCTTTAAACTATTGAAACATTCTTTTCTATTTAAATACAACTAGTATGATCTAATATTATCTTTTTTCTTTGAGTAGTTATATAAGTTGCAAAATAACACCTATTGTAGGCATTGAACAAAAATAATCCGGTAAATAATCTGACTGATTATTGCTCAGCTCATAAAATTGTAAAGATTTTGACTTCAATAAGTCAAAAACTTTAATAAATAAAACAGTTTGACTTATTCTTCTAGAATTCCTTTAATTCAAATAAAATACCATTTTTATTTTGTATATCCACTTTATATGTTCTTATCCTTGCTATAACTGATGTTTTTAAACATATTTTATATCTGAATGAAATTTTTAACACCAAACTTGATTCTTAAATGAGATAAACCTCTGCTTCAATCCTCTTGATAATTTATTATATGAAAATATATGACTATGCACAATACTTTAAACTTTGGCTCAAAGATTTTGATATATGATCTAACATATTAAACTATTGTTTTCCAGAAATCATAAAATATTGTTCTGAAAATTATTTTACTTTTAGATTTAAAAAAAAAATTTCAGAAGTAATATTGTATTGTAAGTGACTGTTTTGTGGTATTGCATTGTAGTTACCATATATTGAAAATGTCTTAATAATTTACCTGATATCATAACTACTTCTAAAATGTTTTTACTTATCAAAACTTTATTCCAAAAAGCTTTAGCTCTATGTATGAACAGTCTTGTTCTCTTCAGATTAAGATTTGGGTGTATTTATATAAAATTCAGTGTTGCATGCACCAAAGTCTAAATATCTACAGACTTATTTAAAAAAAAAAAAAAAAAAAAAAAAAGATTCATTTGGTTTTATGTTGTTTTATCTAAACAGTTCAGTAAATGCTTTTTCATTTGTGAATGTTTTTAATAATTTAAATTGAAATCGCCGGTAAAAATTGCATGCGTCAGTACAATTTATGAATAGAAAAAGTAACTTTTATATTATACATAAACTTATTTTAGTTGTTTTTTTGTAGTGGCTTATCTTAGACTAACATTTTGCAATGCTTATACTGCAACAAAAGTAACTTGCAAGTTATTCATAATTAAATATTGGTTAGGCAAGTAGATTTCAAATTTGCAAAAAGTTAAATTTTAGAGTTTATTTATCATCACTAAATATCAAACTGAGCTTATCTATCTCAATAGAATTATTATTGGATTTATGAATAGGAAAGTATCTTGTGATAGTCAATGTTTTGGGAAATATAGATGACATTTTCTTTTCTTTTTGCCATAACAAAATTTGTAAAGTCAGTATTTAAACCTGTAAATTAATAGAATATCACATGACTGTCTTATTCTTACATCGCAAAAATGTATTGTTAAATTTTTCTAAGTACTGATAGTTATTACTTTTGTTAGTAATTAAGTTTAAATATCTCAGTTTTTAGGAAAACACTATGAAATCCATACATACACAACGTATAGATCACTATAAATAGTTCTAAAGCAGCTCTGCGTATTAGTTAATTAAAGAATCTTTTCTCCCCCCCACTTCTTTTTCTCTCCTGTTATCACATTATTTTTTTTCCTTCCAGGTGTTTCAAGTTCGAAAGGTATCAGGAGATGACAAAGGACAAATCTTTGCTATGAAAGTATTAAAAAAGGTGATGGAAAAAAACAATTTTTTTCTGGTTTCATTTTAACATTAACTTTGTCATTTTTTACTTGTTCTTATGAAATTTTGAATTTTTTATGACCAAGAAAATGTTTTTTTTTTAATTTCTAAAATATAAGGTCATATTTAAGATTAAAAAAAAAAATTTAATGGAAATTTCATATAAGGTGTGTAAACATTTTAGTATCAGATTATTTGATTAAGGTAGATTTTGTAATTCTTGCTTATTTATAAAATGTGACAATATACACAATGTGACTAAGAGCAAATTTATAAGAATCTGCAAAATATCTATTACAAAGTACTGCTTTGTATTTCTTAGTTTTGCATACTCACCTTACAACTGGAGTGTTTATATAATTTATGTACCTAGCTATTCTAATTAGACATTTTACATATCACTACATCATCCTATTGGCCTAGCAGTTAGAGTGTTTGCCAATGGCCTGGGAGACCGGGGTTCAATCCCAGGTCAAGTCATACCAAAGACTCAAAAACTAGTACTTGATGCCTCCTTGCTTAACACTCAGCATTATAAGGTATGGATCAAGGGTAAAGTGGAGCAATCCATGAAAAGGAGTAGCGCCCTTCCCTACATCTCGGTGTAGTAGCTATTAAAAAGGGAACCTTCTGGTCATCCTCGACTATGGTCACCAATTTTACTTTACTTACATCGTTCTAAAATGAAGGGGGCATTATGCTCTTTTTCTTTCTTTCTTTTTTTAAAAACTTCAAAATATCAACTCATTTTCTGGATTTCTTTATTCTTTCTCTTGGAGATTTTGATCTATCTTGTTCTCTTTGCCTCCATCAAAGTCAGGTTCTTCAAGGGACAACATATTTTCTGTCAGTGATACCATTGTTACAGAGTTCTGTTTCATATTTCTTAGGTTGTATTTCTTTTTTGTCTTTCATACTCATTTCTGACCCTTCTCTTACAATTGTGCCTAGCTATTCTAACTTAGACATTTTACATATCACTCCAATACCTACCGTCTTTATCTTTTGAGAAGTCATTAATTTCCAAGCTCTGTTTAGATAATTGAACTTCCTTTTGTTCTACAGCAATAGACTGAATCTGCTCAAATATTTTTGCAATAATATTAATAATAAGGAGTTCAGTTGTCCAATTAAAGCATGTTGAATTCAAATAATTTTGCTTTAAGTTGGAATGCTTGTCAGTTTCTCTCTGACATGCCATAAAATGACTATGGAAAACTCTAGAATATCTAAATTTAAAATAATTCTTTCATGTTTGATAAAAAAAATAACCTAATTTTTGTATTTTAATCAGAACTAATAAATCAACTGAAATCCAATATTTTCTTGATTTGTATCAGCGTTTGCTTATAAAATTAGATAAATCCACATTTTTCTTGGATTTATAATTGTTATTAATATATACTTGGACCTTGTCATCCTGTGGTTTTTGCCATTCCAGTGGACCACAGAAAGAAATCAAAAAGAGACAAGTGCTTGGACCTTGCCAGAGAATTAAAAAAAGCTGTGGTACATGTGGATGATGGTGTTACCAATTGTAGTTGGTGCACTTGGAACAGTCCCCAAAGGAGTTGGAGAAAATGACTGGAGGGATTGGAAATCAAAGGATGAATTAAGACCATCCAGACCACTGCATTGTTAATATTAGCTACAATACTCAGAAGAGCCTTAGAGACCTTTGGAGGCTTGATGTCACTTGCACTCCATTTAATCTTTCTGAATGCAGTGTGGATTTCCATAACCTCTGCTTGGAGCAACTGGGCACTGTGGTGTTTTTCCTGCGTCTGTTTTTTTTTTTTAACCTGACACTTTATTCTGGCCTGATGGATCTTTAAACCGCCTATATTCTTGCATATTTTTCTACAAAGGCATATTGAACTCTATAGTTGTTTATTCAAAGCTATGTTCATTACCATATGATCATTCTTGTTAGGGATCTAATGCTCTCTTGGGATCCTTGAGTGGGGGTGTAACTGTAGTGGATCCTGTAGCGTTGATTTTTTCACAAATCAGGTTGCTAGCCCATACTTGTGTTTTTTTTTGGGGGGGGGGGTCTCTCCTCACCATCAATTGTCTTTCGAATTTGTTAACCAGACTGTTCCTGAGTAGTCAACCAGTCTATTCTCGGTGTCACTGATTGTACAAAAGAACTAATGTATGAAATATGCTTGTTTGATTAAAAAAGGCGCTGGGTGGTATCATCAGTTATGTCTTTTAGCTGGGGTGGGGTTTAGGTCTTTCAACATAATACCCCCCCCTTGCTCGACACCACTCGGGATAATCACTTCCCAGTTTACCACCTAAAACTAAAACGCTACCAGCTAAGTTCGCTTTATAAAGATTTGCTAACATAGACCTTGGTTTCAACACACTTGATTGGCTATTGCTTTAGCCAACCAGTTTGCCAGAAAGTTGTTTTTACCATGTCTACATGGTATTGACACATTTTTTTCTTTGGGAAGGCTTAGATTTATTTACAATTCCTAGTGGAGCATAATAAAAACACCATTCACATATATGTACACATGGACTAAAACTCTCCCACCTTTATTAAAACTACCTGTGTTCTCGGCTTAAAAAAAACAACAGTTAAAAGTATACTAATTTTTCTGCATGTAGAACACATATGAATGAAAAAAATCTGGAAAAGAAATATTGTATTAAAATATAAATAAAGTAAAACCTATTTTGGATGAACGTGTGTGTGTGTGTTTATCTACCAACTCTTTCGCATTAGCTGGCTGGAACACAAGGTCAATTTTTTTAAGCAGAGTTTAACAGGTTTTAATTCAGAGTTTTTCCTTCTCCTAAACTGGTTGCCATATCAAAGACAAAGAGCCAGTCTGCCCTATTATTTACCCATAACTGGAGAGAGAATAGTTGGATTTATACTTTTTCCAAGTGCTATGTGAAATTCAAAAAGTCTTATCCAGGATTTGAACTTGGGTTGCTGTCTCTATTTCCAATGACAATAACTGATTGTCACGTGATATCCCACTGAGACGATGGAAGTGGGATGACTGCTGTTTGAATTAACAGTAACCTGACTTGGGTGACATCTAGTAGCCCTAACAAAACCGCCTGACCGGGGGGGGGGGAGGTAGAAGCCAAATGATTGGCTGGGACCCCAAAACGGAAGTGGGGACTTCCTCCCCTCAGTGGAAGTAAATAATAAGAAAGTTAGTTTTTGAGCAGGGCTCGTGGCAGACAGACCCATAACCATTTACTCCGGGTTGAAGACAAAAGAATATCTGAGACCCCAGGTTCTTCAAGCCAGTGTAAAAAAATAGAATAAAAGTCTATTAGCCCATGAAAGAAGAAAGATTCTCCAGTGGAACCCCGTCGAAAAATAAGATAGCAACTTTGGGCTATTTCTCCTTTATACCCAAATTTTATATACCACTCTCTCTCTCTCTCTCTCTCTCTCTCTCTCTCTCTCAATTTGAAGAAAAACAAAAGTCAAGAAAAGACATTTATATTCGTGGACTGTCCATTCATTGTATATTTGACACTTTGAAAGTGTATCTCTTTGTATAGTAAAGGATTAATGTATTTTTATGTCACCACGTGGTCTAAGTTGTTCTTTACCGTGTCTTCTACGAATTTGTTACCTCATGCTTCCTTTTCAGCTTCTATTCGCCTTATGTTATCTTGCTTAAAATTGTCCTATAAATTCCTCTAGAATATCACACGGGAAACCGGAGTTGCTGACTACTACAATATAAAATTATTACTACTAAAACCTATAGGTCCATATCTTCTGTTGTCTAGGGGAAGGTGGGTGTGTGGATAGTGTGAAATTTGGAACCCCTTGCCAGCAGCGGTCGGTCTGGCCCTAAATTAATCCCTCACGTAATATGCCAGGTCTTATATGCCTGAGCGAAAAACTCTGAACGAGGACTTATTCTATAAGGGATCAAGTGCCAACCTGCCCCGTCTTCACACGTGCGAAAATAAAGTCCCGTTTTGGGATATTAGTCAATTTCGCGTCACACTGATAAACCACAGGCACCTATATTTCATAGAAAAATTCAAGCCCACACTGGATAAAATATAAATTATACATGCGCGCGCACACACACACCACTTTTGGGCAAATACCCTTGGGAAAGGTATGAACCCCTTTATCCTCCCAGTTATGGGTTAAATAGTACCACTACTGTTGTTCTAGGAGAATGGCTTTGGCATTAAATAACCTACAAAGGTTGATATGCCATTAAACAACCAAGCCAAACCAAAAACACACACACAAAAGTGAAAAAATAGCTGCTAGTTAAATTCTAAACCACTTTAAAAAAACAAAAAGACCAATAAACTCTATAGCATATCAATTATACAGATACACAAAACCACTTTCAAAAACATTAACAGCTAAAAAAACAGTTATGTTTCAAAACACAGGCTAAGTTTGTGTCACTTTGTATACATTCTATGCCCCTCCCCCAACAAAAATAGTGATTGTCGGTTAATAAAAGCTATTGAATATTTGAAACTTAATCTGAGTTTTTTCTCGTTATCAGTAAGTTTATTATTATTATTATTATTATTATATTGATGATATCAGCATATCCAACTGCTTCTATTTTTCATAAAAAGCTTTTAACTGTATACATTTTCCTTTTTTTTTTCCTTTTTAAATTAAAGAAATCTGCCAAGTTAAATTCCTCTTATGATTCTAATGACTGCTAAAAAAGGAGAGAGATAACAGCTTAATGCTTTTTCTGCTATGCATTATCATAAATATTACATCAATAGCTGCAACTTTTTCTCATTGTTCTTTAATGAGATTTGAGCTTCAATTACAATGCCAGTAAAAGCTTTATGAATTGGTGTAACTTATTCAACCCATCAACATTTTAATTAGTAGAAACACTTGACTGATAATGAAATGTTCCTGAACTATTTTAGTGGGGAAAATTACAAATAACTCCCATTTAAGAAAATATTTTACATTTTTTTGAAAATTAGTCTTAGGTATGGGTTCATTATTTTTATCGTCAAAACATTTTAGTATAAATTTTCAATTATATCTCTTACAGGTTTTTAGTTTTAAATTACATGATGATATTGTTTTTCAAGGAATCTTTCCACCTTCCATTATTCTCTTGATATTTAAAAATATTTTCAACTTTTACAAATTTCAGATTCTTTATGAGAAAGAATTTTTTGGGGGGGGGGTAAATCTGTTTAGCTCTTAGCAAATCAGTGTTCAGATATTTCATTCAGCAAAAAAAGCATTTTCTTTGTTTGATTTAATTTGCTTTAGGTCTTCTAAAATTAAAAAAAAGAAATCTTCACACTAAGTGTGCTGTAAAATATCAGCACAAAAAGACCTACATTAATAAAATGTCTTTTTAAAAAATTTTTTTTTTTTATAATGATTACTACATCTTTTGTGATCAAGTTGATTATAAAACAGGCTAAACTTTAAAGATTATTCTTTTTTTTTTTTTTTTTCTTATTATTATAGATAGTTCATGGTAAATAATTTCAATAAAATTTGGTTTGTATTATATTTCTCCTACAATACTGATACCTGAAAAATAACTTCTAGTTTTGCTGGGATGTGTCCTTGGTGGTGTTAGGGTTTAGTTTCTTTATTTAATGGCATATGAACCATCATGGAATATTCAATGCCAAAGTTATCCTTTCAGAAAAAGTGGTAGTGGTACTATTTAACCCATAGCTGGTGGGAGGTTCATACTTTTCCCAAAGGTATTATTTTGAAAGTGAACATAATAGCACAACTAGAATTTGAACTATGATGTCGCAGTCCAGCATGTTAACTAATGCCATTCTCTTCCTACTCCTCCTCCTCAGATTGAGGAAGCGTGTGTAACATAACAGTTATCATTGTATAGAATGGAGTTGATAAGCCAAGTTCCAATCCTGGACAAAGCTGTTTGCACTTCACTTCATGCTAATACCCTTGAGAAAGGCATGAATCCTTATTTCCCCCCTCCGACTTCAGAGCTATGGATAAATAGCTGAGTAGACT
Source organism: Sepioteuthis lessoniana (assembly GCA_963585895.1). Taxonomy (NCBI): domain Eukaryota; kingdom Metazoa; phylum Mollusca; class Cephalopoda; order Myopsida; family Loliginidae; genus Sepioteuthis; species Sepioteuthis lessoniana. Next base: position 8,766 of record CAUZXS010006599.1, read on the forward strand.
GGGCTTTCTAGCATGAGTAAGGCAACTGATTTAGAAAGACAAGACTCTGAATTTAAAACCTAAGGAGTGTTGTTCAGATAATCTGTAACACACTTGTACATCATTCATATGCTATCAGTTCATCTAAAGTGTAGCTGGTTGTCTACATTATAAACAAATCACCAGTATAGTTCATTTACTAAGCTTCAGCTTAGTTAATTGTCATCACTGGACAACAGTGACAACAAGAACAACTATTATGATGATGATTATTATACTACTACTACTACTACTACTACTACTACTACTACTAGTGATCAGTAAAGGTTTTAGATTTCCCAACATCAGATTATCTAGCCTATGCAACTCACCCAGCTAGGAGTGATTTAACCCCAACTTACATTCCATCAACATGTTTCTCCTATTGATGACAGTATATGTTTCACTGCAAAGTTTGATGTCACAATAAACTAATTCGGTATCTGGACTCCTGCTTACTAACAGTAATTACATAGTACAGGGAAACATGTAAGTTTCCACTGAATTTTTTGGGTTGATTGTGAAATGGATAACTTTTCTGCCACAAAACAAAAATAAATGACATAATAAATCTGGTCATTTACTTCACAGTAACTGTTTTCAGAAGGAAAAATTACTGGATTAAAACTAATCTTTTGAATTGTCAGTGTCCAGCTGTTAATAAAATAAATTGTGAAGCAGCAAAAAAGAAATGATGCAAGACTCTTGTAGTACCAACCATCAACATGGCTTGGCTTCATGAACAAAGATCAAGAATGGAATAGTCAATACCAACTGCAGACACAATTGTGGTTGATAAGACCAATGCAAGGCAGGCAGGCACAGCCATGGCATCTAAAGGTCTAGTCAGGGCTTGATGGCATGGTGTTGTGATTTTCTTTTCCTATGCCTATTGTCCTTAAGGACAGCCCTATGGGTGTTTTCAAAAGAGGAGACATGGTTAGTGGTGAGGTATCAGGCCTAGGATCAACAAAAATACTTTTTGCTCTAGCTCTTAATTCCTACTCACTTTGTCTTTACTGCTACTTTAGAGTGTTTTGAGTTGCTTTTCTTTTTTTCTCTTTTTTTTCTTTTCTCGTTTTTTTTTTCTCTTTTCTTCTTTTCTCTTTTTTCTTTTCTCTTTTTTCTTTTCCCTTTTCTCTTTTTTCTTTTCTCTTTTTTCTTTTCTCTTTTTTCTTTTCTCTTTTTTCTTTTCTCTTTTTTCTTTTCTCTTTTTTCTTTTTTCTTTTTTCTTTTTTCTTTTCTCTTTTTTCTTTTCTCTTTTTTCTTTTCTCTTTTTTCTTTTCTCTTTTTTCTTTTCTCTTTTTTCTTTTCTCTTTTTTCTTTTCTCTTTTTTCTTTTCTCTTTTTTTTCTTTTCTCTTTTTTTTCTTTTCTCTTTTTTTCTTTTCTCTTTTTTTTCTTTTCTCTTTTTTCTTTTCTCTTTTTTTTCTTTTCTCTTTTTTTCTTTTCTCTTTTTTTTCTTTTCTCTTTTTTTTCTTTTCTCTTTTTTTTCTTTTCTCTTTTTTTTCTTTTCTCTTTTTTCTTTTCTCTTTTTTTTCTTTTCTCTTTTTTTTCTTTTCTCTTTTTTTTCTTTTCTCTTTTTTTCTTTTCTCTTTTTTTTCTTTTCTCTTTTTTTTCTTTTCTCTTTTTTTTCTTTTCTCTTTTTTTTCTTTTCTCTTTTTTTTCTTTTCTCTCTTTTTTTTTTCTTTTTGTTAAGCCAAGACTAAACAAGGCTTTAGATAATTATCTCTCTGCAAATCTATAGCATTACACTTCAATTGGGTAACAGGTAATCTTTGCATTGTTCTATTTCTTTATATTTTTTAAAGTTCTCTCATGTCCTTCCTCTATGTTCATCCCAAGACTCTTAAAATTTTTAACAAAATATTTTCATTGATACTTTTGACAATTATGGTAACATCTCTATGTATACTGAACTGTAAACTGTAATGCGTTAGCATTTCTCTTTTAGTGCCACTTCAGAGAATCCAAATTTTAACTTAAACCAAATTTACTAAGAAAGCTCAGTCAAGATTTGATATTAGTTTATCATTTGGTTAAAAAGAGAAAGTAAAGTGGATTTAAAAAAAAATTATATATATAATGTATAACTGCAATTTGTTAACTTAAAATATTTATTTTGCAGGCAACAATTGCAAGAAATGCCAAAGATACAGCTCATACAAGAGCAGAAAGGAATATACTGGAAGCAGTTAAGGTATTGTTTCATTAGGGTTTAAACAGAAAATTCTGTTGTTGCTGTCCCCAGTCCTATTTAATTGTATATGTTGTCACTGTACACCTGTTCATGATTGTTGATGGTAATATTTTTTGTTTCTTTTCTCAGGCTTTTTAGATATTTATAGTTTAGATTTTATTTTATTTTATTTTTTTTATTACTCATCTGTTATAACAAATATAGGTTAAATATGCCATAATGTTATATTAGATTGATGCAAAAGTAATTGTAGTTTTTGGCCATCAACTTTAAAGCAATATATCTCAGAACCAAATTAATCTAAATAATAACCATGAGAATACTCATTATTGGCAATAATAAAGTCTCTTTCCGTAGCATAGAATTCTGAAGTCCTGGAACTAATTCTTTAAAGGTATTTTAAGTTGCCACTTAATTGTTGCAAAGACCTTGCAGGAAGTTGTCAAGTTGCTTGAAAAAGTGGGAGTTGGTTGGAGAGAGTTCTGGTTAGTAAGCTGTTCTCATGCAAATCGGCACGACAACTGCCATGCAGATTCTGCTAGCTCCATCAAGCATTCTCTCTCCAGACATTCCATTGATGAAGAGGGCATAAATCTTGCTTAGAAATGGTACTAATTCTAAGAGTGCTGATTGCACTAAATGACCCCACTCTGGGTCTCTTGTTAAACTGTTTTTCCGCTACACTCAGTTCATTCAGTTTTCTGCTGAGTTACTTGTGAGACATGCAGTTTGGTATTGTCATGGAAAAGGATTAACCTTTTTCAATTGACCAATTTTGATGCTTTTTATCTATTTCTTGGCAATACATCTCTTCTATGATTGTTTTATCAGGATTCAAGAAGTTGAAGTGAATTTTTCCATTTGCTGACCATCATACAGTAACCATAACCTTCTTTTGATACAACTTTGCTTTCGGAAATGTTTTGGTATTTCACCTTTTCCCATCTACTGTGATTGTGTGCAAATGAATGAATAGTGTTGAATAGAATAATTAGTATTAAATAGCAATTCTTGGAACCACTTCACTGTGTGCAAACAAATGATTAATATTAAGTAAAAATATTTGTGTTAGACCACAATAAATGAAACCATTTAACTGAAGAAACAATAGCACTACTTGTGTGGAAATAAATTAGTTCTAACTTGTTTTAAAATAAAATTACCTACAAATTATTCACTCAAATTATATATAATTATATTTAACTGTATGCAAACAAATGACTGATGTTAAATTATGTCATATAGCAATTCTTGAAATCCTTTAACTGTGTTCAAACAATTTATAGTAAATAGAATTATTCCTGTTAGAAATACTTAAAACCATTTAACTGTGTGCAAAAGAACGAGCCCTGGTTCATTTAAAAAGGTTATCTAGAAAATGTGTTTACAAATCATATATTTAATGTATATGTATAAGGAGGATTTGGTATTAAATAACCTACAAGGGTTGATACACCATAAAACCAAACCAAACCCACATATTGTGCCAATCATCATTGATTGTCATATACAATCCATTTTTCATTACAATGTAATCAAGAAATGGCTTTTATTTTTGTTGTGATAAATGCAGAGCATATTTCATAATGGGAAATATTTTTGATTTTTCTTTGGCTTGTGCTTGTGCTGCACACACATGTCAAACTTTTTGGATTTTCCAATTTGGTGCAAATGTCAAACAATTGTTGAATGGTTATCATAAATCAGTAGATTAAAATTTACACTTTTGTGTATTACATGAACATAGTTGTCCCTTTATTTCTGACCACTTTTTATTGCTAGTTAGTGTCTCTGAATTTTCTCCCAACCAATTTGGTCTTGATATATGCACATATCTATGACATAAGAATCTAGTGACTGACCAGACCAAAACTTCGACTTGCCCCTCAAACCATGATTTTGTTTTTGTTGTTCTGGATCATATTGTTGAAAAAATGGCCTCTTGCCTTTTATTTCTACCATTCAATTTACCAAGGCTTGGAAACTGCACATATATTTTGGTGCTCTTTTGCATACCAGTTGAATGCAGAAAACAAGTAAAGTTGGCAACTGTAGTTGAAGGCGACCTGAAGACTCCTCTTTCAATAGCTATTACACCGAGGTGTAGAAGAGGGCGCTATTCCTTTCCTTGGATTGCGCCACTTTACCCTTGATACGTACCTTATAATGCTAAGTGTTAAGCAAGGAGGTATCAAGTACCATTTTTTAAGAGTCTTTCGTATGACCTGACCTGTGATTGAAACCCGGTCTCCTGGACCATTAGCGAACACTACCCACTCAGCCAAATCAGTGCTTCACTATATTGGACTATCATTCTTGGTTGAATATCAAGATTCAGTATTCTTAAGCATCGGTAGATAGTTTAAATTGTGACTTGTCTCTCTAGAGAACTCAAACCACTGTTGGCCCAGTCAGCTGGGGTTATAGAATACACTGACTGCACCTCAATGAGTGTCCTGGATTTGACACTAAACAATCTGATGGTGAAGCTTCAGTAATGGCCCAGAGTTGTAGCACCTGATAGGGTACTATCTATGGGTCAAATAGAACTGTTTGACATTTAAACTGTGTACTTATGCTAAACTGAATTGTTTGAAATTGAACTGTTTGATCATTTAACTATGTAAACAAATGACTGATGTTTAATTGAATTGATAGTGATACATAGCAATACTCAGAGCCATTTAACTTTGTTGACTTTTACTAAATAGTAATACATAGCAATACTTGAAAACTTTAAACTGTGTGTAAAAAAATGATTAATAGTAAACAGAATTATTCATATTAGATAGAAATAAGAGAAACTGTGTAAAAAAAATAAATAAATAAATAAATAAAAAGGATGAGCTCAGGCTTGTTTAAAAATGTTATCTACAAAATGTTTACAAATCATATTTAATATATATGTATAAAAAGAATTTAGCATTAAATAACCTACAATGTAACTGCCATAAAACCAAACCAAATCAAACCACTGTATATCACTGTTGCCATAAAGTAACCAAAATTTTACTTGGTCTGCTACATTGTACACAACAACAGTTTCTTTGCATATTACTTTGCTAAAAAAAACCAGCTTTGTTCAGCTTTTTCAAAATTGTTCTTGGAACACAATAACTTTTTTTTTTTTTTTTTTTCTAATTTGAATTTCTGATTTCTTCTGTCAATTTTGTTAGTGTTTTTAAAATGTTTTAGAAGTTTTAATTTCTACCTTCTGTCATTTTGTCACTTTAGATCTTCCAGATCTGCTTTTCATTCTGCAGAACCCATAACTTGAAATATGATTAATATTTTGTAGGCAATAGAATCAGGATGCCCTCAGTTTTTAAGTTTCTGGATATCCAAATGACAGATGAAGACCAGCAAGGTTGCTTTTGACCCTAACAGTTACATAAAATTTAGATTTTTTTTAAAGATATTTTTTCAATTTCTTTCATTCTTTAGGCGTAGTGTGACAATAGAGAGATGGCAGATGGCTAGTGTTTTGCTACTTAGCAAAGTTCATGTCAATTAGCCTAGCTTACTGGATTGTAAAAATTTGATTATTACCCTAGCAAGGAAAGATGGGAGGAAAAATTTGCCAACTAATTTCTTCAAATAAGAATAAATCAAATTTACAGTTACCTGTATTATATGTGTGTGATTGCCTAGATTCAAATTAAAAACCTTAATTTTTATTATTTTTATGTATGCCATTTTTGACTCTATGACTATTAGGTTTAGTGTAAGCTGGTTTAAGTAGGAATACCATAGTTTAGCACACTAGAAATATTGATTGGTAGGAATAAACTCAATTGTACTTGTAATTTTGGGGGAACAAGGTTAGGACTGAACCTCTGAGCTTAAAATCTAGCTATATTGTTAAATAGTTACTTAGCTGATATAATATGAACATATTCAAGCTCCTATTAAGAAGAGTTTTGAGGGATGTAAACATCACCCTAGATAAGTATCAAAGGTTTAAAATTTGTCAACCAAGAATGAAATTTGTAATACTGGTGCAAACGCAATTTCATTTAACTTATGACAGAGCATAGAGGCTTTCAGATATAATTTTTTGAGATTTTCTCCAATGTGGAAGCTATCAATAAATTTCCTCCAACACTGTGAATTCGATGCTTGTGGAAAGAATGTTTGACATTTCAAAATAGAAGCTAGGATGACTTAATGCCACATCTTCATTGAACTTACACCAGAATTTATCCAGCTTTGACTCTTGAAATATGCGTTTTAATATTGCCATGCTTCAAAATGGAAGTTAGAGTACTTCAGTTTAACTTAATTGCACCAGAACTGATTTGACTTGAAAAAATTTTCTTTATGAAACTCACAAAGAAGCCCCAATTTTCACAGCCTAGTCAGCTGGGGCTGTAGAATACACCAACTGCATCTCTGCACAGGAGTAAGGACCCCATCTCCCCATGCAATAAGTGTCCTGAATATGACACTAAACTACATTTGATAATGAAGCTCCAGTCCTGGAACTTTGGGGTATGTGGAGTACTCCTTCATTGCCATTGCTCCAAGGACCATTCCAAGCCGGAGTGGTAGTACCTGTTAGGTTCCTTTCTATGGGTCAAATAGAATATTCAATCATTCACTATACTTGAAACCATCTGTGTGTAAACTAATGACTGATGTTAAATTGAATTACTAGGTTTAAATAGTAATATTTGAAACCATTTAACTGTGTGTAAAAAGAACTATTAGGTTTAGATTTCAATACTTAAAATCATTTAACTATGTGTAAACGACTGAACTCTGGCTTATTTAAAAGTAATGCTACCTACAAACTATTCATTTACAAAGCATATAGTTATATCTATGAATAGGATTTGGCATTAAATAAACTACAAGGGTTGATATGCCATAAAACCCAACTGACCCAATTTTCAATACTTGATTAGCTCTTTCTAAATGAAAAGAACAATAGAACTTTTGATCATTTTGGCTTCCATGGCTGTCCATACTTTCAACTCCTGACCATCAGCTTTTTGCCCTGTGGTATGTAGTCAAAAATTCCCATCACCTTGATGTGTGTTACTGCTTATAGCACATGCCTGTTCACTTTCATTTTTAATTCTTGGCTTGTTCCATCTTACTAAGTTAAATCTAGGTTGATATGCCATAAAACCCAACCAACCAACTAAATTAAATCTAAGTAAATTTCAGGTAAATATTTTACTTCAGGCTCAATTTTACTATCCTACCATCACCTTACCTGATGGATGGGGGGGGTCCCAATGCCATTGTGGCTAATGTCCTGGGCTTAAACATCATAGTAAGCAAGTTCAAACTCCAGTCATACTATTACATTCACTTTCAGACTAATACCTTTGGAAAAAGTGTAAACCCTTTTATTCCCCTCCCTCCAGCTATGCATTAAATAGTACTACTACTATTATTTTACAAGGATGACTTTGACATTGAATAACCCACAAAGGTTGATATGCCATTAAACAAAAAAACAAAAAAAAGCAATCAACCTACCTATAGTGCCACAGGAAAGAAAATGAAAAACATGAAAGAATAATCAAAGAGGTTCAGAGGTTAAAAGAATCAAAGTTGGGCCAATTATATACAAACCTGCTGGTCAATTTGGTTAATTCATTTTAAATTTATCTGTGTATATACTCATACACACCTTGTCTTTTATATATAGTTCTAACATGAAATTTGCTACTCATGTCAGGACAAATCAAAATCTAATGATTTGCCACTCAGAAGTAATAATACATTTTTATTTTTTAGATGAAGCATTGTTCATTGTTATTAACATTTGCCCTGTTGGCAGGGCTTAGAATACACTGACTGTATCCCCTGCAGAGCGGGAAGAGCCCCTCAAAAAGGTATGTCCTGGGTATAGCATTAAACTGCATCTAGTGGTGAGGCTCTAGTTCCAGAAATGTGAAGAGTATGAAATACCCCATTTATTGCTATTACTCCTAGATTCACTCTGACTCAGATTTGTAGTACCTGTTATAGTCCCATCTATGGATCAAATAGATCTGTTTAAAAATTATTCTTATTTGATAGGACTGTGTGCCAAAAAAAATACTTAAACAACTACACAAAAAACGTGAATATGAATGTACAATGAATGCTATTCCTTAACCTCTTGGGATAAAATAACCATCGACAGATTGATATGCCATTAAAATCAGTCATTAACATCAATTTTAACTTTCTTATAATTTATCGTTGCTTTTTATCAAGACTCACTTGGGTTTTTATAGTTTCTGATACTCACTGTTTCTCACTATCATACAAATAATAATCTGAATCAGTTGCAATGAAAAGCAGCTGGAAATTAAAATATGAAAGATAGAACTGACCAAAATAAATATTAATATGACAATAATATGACAATGCTTCATCTAAAAAGTAAAAATGGGCTAAAAAGTTCTTAGAAATTGAATTTTTACTTTTTTTTTTTTTTTTTTTTATAAATACACCTTGTTAAATCATTGATTTTATATACTGGGATATATGCTGTTTATTTTCTCCATCTTTATTTCAGCATGAATTCATTGTAAAATTGATGTATGCATTCCAAACTGGAGGTAAACTTTATCTCATTTTGGAATACCTTCCCGGTGGAGAACTCTTCACACAGCTGGAAAAGGAGGGAATCATTGTGGAGGATAGTGCTTGGTAAGCATAGTCAGTTATTTCTCCCTATTCTCAATTTTTTTGTTATGAATTTTATTATATTCAACTGTCCTGTAAAAATTCCATGGAATGCATGCATAATAATTACACTAATTTAAACTACAAATAACATTCTTAGATGAATTGACAATTAAAAATTTGGTGAATCCATATTTATAAACAAAATAAATATAAACTTATGAAAAACCAAGATTGAGAATCAATAATATAGTTGTTCATTTTTAATCTTTTTTTCTAATTAATTATTATTTCTAATTGATAATTATCTTTTTCTAATTGTTTTCTTTTTATTCAATGAACAGTTTTTAAAACAAAATAATCAAATTATCTAATCCCATTAGAAAAAAAAATTGCTACTTTTGTCGAGTTCTATAGCAGGCTACTCAGAGGTTTGTTTGAAGTAGGAAGAAGCAGTTATTTTGGTGACAATTTTATATAGAACAAATACATACAAACAGCAGCCTACATGTATGCCTGTGACTTTTACATAAGTCTGTTTTTTAAGTTTGAAATAATGAGTAACTACACACTGTAAATTAATGTAAAAGATTGAAATATATATATATAGAGAGAGAGAGAGTGAACTCTTTCAGAACAAAAAATGTTTTTGACAACCTCTACAGGATGTTATATCTGCTGTTCACAAAATCGTTTTGTTTTTTTGTTTTTAAATATGTAATATTTATTTTTTCCTTTGCTAATTTTGGTACTTTTTGTTTCATAAGTTTTCTCTTAGTATTTCATTTTAAAAAAGCAGATCTGTAAAAAGAGGAGATTAAAGAAATTATTTAGGAATAAAAATTGTTGCAAAATTTTAAATAGGAATGTTTGATGTATATTTCAGGATGTTTAGACATATTTTTTGCCATTTGTTGAATATTTTTTCTTTCCTATTATTCTAAAACAATCTCTAAAAGTTCTATCAGATTTTCACTTATGTTCTCAATCGCTATTGTCTGTTGCTTCTCAGAGACAATAATAAGTAGCCGGGTTTTAAAGATACTTTTATGTACCTCATGGGAATTTTTTCCAGCTTTAGCTGTGTCAGTACTACAGTATAGTTATATGACTTGGAATTTAATGAAACGCTCGCAGAATAGGCTAAATGGTAACTACACAAGGATGCTGTGTGCTGTTCTGAACAAATCCTGGGAGCAGCACCCCACAAAACAACTGTTATATGGCCACTTCTTATCTTGCAAACCATCCAAATAAGATAAACAAGACATACTGGGCACTACTGGAAAAGCAGGAATGAACTTGTAAACAGTGTTCTCCTGTAGACTCCTACACAAAGACACTAGTTTTGGCTGACTAGCAAAAATTTACATTCATTAGCTCTGTGCAGATCCAGGGTGCTGTGTAGAGAACCTGCAGTGAACAATGTTTGGTAGGAATGGATAGCGAGAGAATCAAGGGAATCTGTGCTATCAGCATAACTTGATTATCTTCTCATTCATCTCTAAACTTCTGTTCTTTTCAAGTGAGGAAAAGTAAAGATTTTTGGAAGGTAACCCCAAAGAGTTTGAGCCAAGGGTATTTGTAATGGAGCTTAGGAAAAACGTGATGGATTGATGGAAGTGAAATTGAAGCAAACAAGAAATCTGAAATTCCAAGAGTGCACCTTAAAAGAAAATGAATATTGCATAAATGATTTTTTACTTTCAAGCAATACAAATACAATAGATTTTATACTATTTAAATCGTTTATATCCATCTGAATTATCATTATACCTGATATTCAAGCTGGTATCCTCTTCATCCTTGATTTGGAAAGAACAATTTAAAGGCTCTGAAATTTCAAAACCAGATTGTCCTGTGATCTAGTAGATATCGAATGTATATGATTTACTTTCATGAGATTAATAGGCAGTGAAATCTATATACTTTTCTTCAGTGGAACAAGCATAAACAATAAGAATAATCTAATGCATTAAAGAAAGAGTTAAGTTTGAAATTTCAAGAATATTATTGAATATAATTGGCACATTAAAAAGACCAAAGGTTACTGTGACAGAAATGTGATTATAATGAACTGCAAGGTGAGGATACCAGTTCAAATAAATTAGTGTATAATAATTAAATAAATCGTTTATTTACAATAATTTCCTAAGTATACTCTTTGGTTTTTGGTGATCCTGAGATGAATCTTTGGATTAGGTAGGGAAATTCATGAAATAATTATTACTAAAATGTTTGTTTTCAATAGTGCAATACAAATACAATAAATTTATATATATATATATATACACACACACACACACATAGAATTGTTTATATCTGTCTGAATTATCATTATTACACCTTGAATCCTATTATGATCTCAATCAGGTGCTATGATAAAACAGCTTAAAATGAAAGATAGTACTAGCCAAAATTGATATTAATTGACATTACTCCACCTAAAAGGTAGAAATTGGCTACAAAGTTTTTAGAAATTGCATTTTTTTTTTTTTTTTTTTTTTTAAATTATAGATGTTGAATGTATATTTCATTAAATGACAAAATATATCCTGAAAAGGTTAGTTTTAGTATATCTGTAAAAAAAAAAAAAAAAAAAAAAAAAAAAGAAGAAAATTATGTAAGGCTAACAATTGATGACAGTGAGGAGTTTTAGTTGATAATTGGAACCTTTTGTCTTGCAATCTATTCAAAGTAGCCAAATTGGTATCATATAAGTTGTTTATGAAAATGGTATATTTGAATGTGCATTTCATCACATGCAGTTGTGGCAGGAGGAACCAACTAAAGGTTAAGTTAGAGAAACATTGTGAAACAATAATTTAGGGAGATAGAAGATGAAATTGGACATAACTGATTTTTTTTATTTTCTAAATTTTTCAAGAGCAACAGGAGATTACCAATATGTTAATATATATATTGATATAATACTAATGATAATAGAGAATGACATTAAAAAAATAAAGCAATTGAAAGAACTAGCATACATTAGGTTCTAATACTCTTTGTCAGCCTTGGGTAGAAATAAATACTCTATGGAAGCCTCTAATTAAGAAAGAGCATTAGGCTTTGTACTGAGAATTCTACCACCTAATTATACTATGAATAGTACAACAAATACCTGAAGAAGGCTGAAGGGTACTGTGACCAAAACATATCGATAATAGTTATAATAAATAATAACTGAAATAGTGATACTAGTCTTACTTTGTTATGAGAATGATAATTCCTCATCTCAGATTATTTACTTGTTATGCCTCCTTGGGCATCTCTGCTTCACCTATCAACCTTTAAAAATTTTTTTACACAGAACACATATAGACTATTAATATATCTATATTCAGATCAAATTCTGTTCAGTAATTCATTTGTTAGCTCCCAAAAATGACTTCATAAATTCTTCCCATTAATTCTGAAACCATCCAATTTAATCTTGAAATTTTCTTACCCAACTCCTTTTTTTTTTTATCAGATTAGGCAATGTTTCAAAAATATATTACTCTGTTTGCAAAAAAAAAAAATCAATTAGTAGACTTAGATTTTAAAATCTGATTGTAAATTTCCAGTTTGAGGGGAAATATTGAAAAAATGTCTACCATAAGTAGAAATTTCATTAATTATTTTGAAAGTTTCAATTAGATCACCTTTCATATTTTCTTGTCAAGTAGTTAATCCTAGTTTCTTCAATATCTTCCTGTAACTTTCATATGATGATTGTAAAAGCAATTTTATTATAAGAAAGGATTCTTTTTTTTTTTTTTTTTTTTTCCAGTTTTTATCTAGGAGAAATTTGCCTTGCTCTGGAGCATCTGCATTCTTTGGGCATCATTTACAGAGACTTGAAACCTGAGAATGTACTACTGGATGTATTGGGTAGGTGCTTTTATTTTATTAACAGCTACTTAGTAAAAATTGATACTAAAATGTTAATGATATTACTAGTTGTAATTATAATTGTTTATCTCATAATAATTCATGCAAATTCACATGTTTAAAGAACAAGCTAAAGATTTGATAATATTACACAGAATCCATGTGTCTTGGCAATGTTTATTGAACTAGCTTATATAACCTGTGATATCATAAATGGGATTTATTAAGTGCTTAAACTTTTTAAATACTTTAGATTATATTATTAAGCATATATATATTTTTTTTTGGTTGGTGTTTTATGGCATATAAACCCCTGTGGGTTATTTAATGCTAAAGCCTGTTATATATATATATATATATATATATATATATATATGATTTGTTAACAAATAGTTTGACAACTTTATTTTTAAATGAATTATAATTTATTTGATTGCACACAGCTGTTTGGTTTCAAATAACTAATAATAATCATCCTTAGTAAATGATTGAATAGTTCAATTTGACCTATAGAGGGGACCTTAACGGGTATTACCAACTGTCAGAGTGGACCTGGGAGTAATGGCAATGGAGTACTGCACATTTGATAAAGGTCTAGAACTGGAGCCTCACCATCAGATGCAGTTAAGTGTCATACCCAAGGCACTTGTTGGTAAGGTTTTAGCCTTCTGCAGTGTTGAAGTCAGCATATCATACGGCCCCAGTAAATTGGGTGGACATAATATATAATAACAGTTCTATCACATACCAAGCACTATAAAAATATATAGGATAAAAAATAAGAGTAGTGATATATACATATGCACACACAGTTACTACAGCATTTTGTCACATCATTATGACCCATCCAACCTTTTGATATTAGATTTTATATCTTTTAACTCGGATTCACTGCCAATGAAGCAAACCTCTAACAAAAGAAAAAGTCATGTATAGTATTGTAGACAACTTAGGATTTTTTTTTATGTTGTTGCTTGGTTACCTGACAATTTGGGTTAATACAATTTTCATGATCATGTATGGAATGGAAACTGATAAATTTAAGGGAAAAATAAGTCATATATATTTTCTTTTTATGGAAATGTGGTTTTTATTGATAGAAAACTTAAATGAATAAATTCAATTATTGATAGAAAAAATGTTGAAAACTGTTTTTGATATGAAAAATCAAAAGAGAATTTTAGTCAATTTTTTTTATATCATTTTAATAAATTAACATATAAAGCTATTAAAATATGACCATATAGAATTTTGAGCTATTAACTTGTTCCCATATGATTTAGTTTCTGCTGTATTTATTCATACATATATCAGTGACTGAACTTTGAAATCAAGATGCTTAATTATGGTTATTTTAGAGAAAAATAAGGAAATGTCTACATTTTGTCTATCAGTTTCTTTGTTGCTGTTCATATTTTATTGCTCTAAATTATTATATATCCAGTGTCCTTTTTTTTGTTTCTCTCTTATATAGTTTATAATAATTGTGGCTTTCACTTTCATTTTTGTTGTAATTTTCTCTGATTTTTTGAGTTAAATATTGCAGTTTTGAGGATACCCCAAAATATAGATGCAAACCAGTATACAAAAATTCCTGAAACTGAAATTTGGATAATGTTTTTAATGTTGCTGTCACCTACTTAAATGCAAAACTTTATCAACATTATTATAGAGAAAATTCGAGAATAGACTAGTTGAAATAGAAGTTTCTTTTTTTATTGTTTTTTTAATTAAGCAACAAGACAAAACATATAGGTCAACCATTTACCTAATTTACAAAATAAGTACCAAGTTTATAATTGGTAAATTTAATGTAATCAAATATTCTTATGATATCAGGCCAAGGTCAGTTGATTTTATGCCCCTAATAAATGATGTTGTTTACCTGTCTTGCTGTCCTATATAATACTATTGTTTTTTAAGGCTTTATCATTCTTTCCTCAGCAGATTGATAACATTCCCACTAACCTTTGACTCTACTCAACAAAAACAAACAATAAATTCTGCTCTTCTTTCTGTTCTTGATAATCTGCCTTTCCTTCTTTTCTAAATGGGTAGTAGCACCTGTGAAGTCTGTCAGTCTAATGGAGGAGGGGGTTTCTCTTGTTATTTTTATCTCTTGGAAGAGTGGTTGCACTTTCATTTTATTTAGATAAAATAATCAACAACTTGTCTCACCACAAAACTCTCACATGTGATTGGATGTAAAAGCCTTCATTCATGTAATTGTATCTAGCCACTTATTTTGAAAGACTCAATGGAATAAGTGTGTTGAATGCCAAGAAAATTAAGATTTCATTCATTGTTCATTTCTGGCTTGGTAAATACTGTCTTTGACTCATTACATTTTTAATGTACCTCATAGGTTCTTCATTTAATGTAAAACAATCTTCCCACCTTTGCATCTCCCTTTGGTCTTGTGCTAGACTAGACCAAGCTTAATAAACATCTGTAATATAGTAAAAAAATCTTTTTGTTTGATGTTGTCTGTTTACTTTTAAAACAAATTATAAAACAAAGAGCAAAGATCTCTGCAGTTGATTCTTTTTCCTTTTTATTTTTTTATCTGAGTAAAGGAAAATTTATCTTTTAAAAAGCCTGTAAACCTTTTCAAATTAATGCATTTTTATTTATTCTCATTTTCAAGCTTTAAAATATGGAATCAAATAGATACTCAAATTTTATTTGTCAAAATAATCTTGGATATTGGTGAATTACTTGCAAAATTCAACCACTGCAATAAAAGCTTACTTTTCTGCTTTCCTAAACTTTTGACGAATATATATAATACCTACAGAGCCAGAGGTAATCTACCTAGGTTTCACCTACTGGATCATCAGGATAATTCTGACTAAAGAGGGTTGGCCTAAATGATGTTTTATTGGGGAAAAAAAGTGACGACCAGAAAAGATTTTTAAAAATAGCATACCTAGAAAAACTGTTTTATTTGCCAAGTGAACAGGCTTTACTATGCCTACAAACATTAAGTATCTCTGGTCTTTAGTTGAGTAATTCATTAGGATTATTGTAGGAAGCTATAGCTAGTTTTTCCTCCATACATGAGAGAGTGTATTTATCACCAGCCTTATATTTACAGCATTTTTTTTTATTATCTCCCATTTTGATATAGGATCTATACCTTGCTGCTTTTTGATTTCCCACATGTAGTTTTATAAACTATTTCTGTGTCTATATGATTTGTGTATGAAACTACTTCTATGGTTGTGATATCATTTTTAAAAGGTCTTTGGGTAGAACCTATGTATACATTTTTATCATTACTACTAACACTATTACTACTATTGTTTGCAAACTATATACCTCTACCTTATATACTATGCATTCATATTGACATTTGCCCTTGAGGGGACAAGTAGCTTTATTAATGCAATTGCATTTAGGGGGCTTGTTGTAGTGTGGCTAACACCCCTTTTGCACTCTACCAGATGGACTGGTTCATAGCCATAAATAGCCTCTGATTAAAGACTTTGATGGTTGAGTAATAAGCCGATATTAAGTTGATTGATATTCAGACTGATCTTACTTTGTTTGGCTATACAGCATTTTGACCCTCCTCTATTTCTTGTAAGTTCTCTTGTTGATTGTTTGTAACTTATTGTACCATGTCTTTTGTGTGTTAGCACCAGATACTGGTGCAGAATAAGTATATTAAGTACTCATTTTCTCTATGTATCATTCACCTTGACAATACAACAGGGCTCAATAGTTTGTTTATTCCCGAGTTTTTTAATATTACTTTTATTGATCAAATTTGGGACATTTGGCATGCAACTATAGCTTAATTTAATGGTGTTTCTGTTAAATATTTTGTATAGATTGCTTGACAGAGGAAAATTTTTTAAAAATTCAAAGAATTGTTTCCCTAACTTATTAGCTACAGCCATGTTGTATGATGGTGTGAACCATAATATTTTCTTTGCCCTATTTCTTTTCCTATTACATACATCTGATGTTTCATTTGTAGTTTTATAAACAAGTTTGGCCTTGTAAGTAGTAAAGTTAGCAACCGTAGTTGAGGGTGACTTGAAGGCTCCCTTTTCAATAGCTATTACACCAAATTGTCGGCGAGGGTGCTTTTTCCTTTCCCTGGATTGCTCGACTTTACCTTTGATACATACCTTGTAATGCTGAGTGTTAAGCAAGGAGGGATCAAGTACTATTCTTTGAGTCTTTGGTATGACTCAACCTGGGATTGAATCCTGGCCTCCCCAGCCATTGGTGAACACCATACTCACTAGGATAGATATAGATATCTATATATATATATATATATATATATATATATATATATATATATATATATATTGTTACAAACCGACTTTCACTGGGACTGCGAAAACAGGCACGTAACGAGAATAATAAAAAAAATATATAAAATTGCGAGAATGTCTCAAGGTTCGATTTAAAAAAAAAAAAAAAAAAAAAAAAAAAAAAAAGGGTGCACTGTGGGAAGGGAATTTCTCCAATTGAAGACTCTCGGTAAATCACAGTAGAATAAGCGACAAGCACTCACAAAACCAACACAACACAATTTGAAGATTTAACAACAAAATTTATTCTAACATTAACAACTTAATGAGGGAAAAATAAGAATAAAAAAGAAAAGGCTTTAAGAACAAAAGGGGAGGGAGAACTAACGTTACTAAGTATATATGACGTCCGAGACGAATCTCAACTCAAACAGATTTGCAAGGTAGACACATAGAGGCAAAAGAAATACGAAACTCACTGAGGGTTTAGGACTGGTTAATAATCTCTTTTTTTTTTCTTTGGTTCTTTTTCTCTTTCGTTCTCTCTTTTTTTTTCTTTCCTTTTTCTCGAAGAAGCTTGCCACAAGGAGTTAGTTTTCGGCTGTCCTTTTTCTTAGTCACATCTCGGGTGTGGTGAAACAGAGCCCTGGGATGAATGTGGACGCCTCGAAGTCAAAACCGCTAGTGCTATAGTCACTTTGCCAGTCAAAAACCAAAAGGGTCCTTCCTTGACTCTTAGAGCCGAACACGTGGTTGATAAGGTCACTCAAAGTTCACTCCAAGAGTTCAAAGCTAGCTGAGATGGGTAGATAGTGGAAAGGGGGTTGACTTGCAATTCCATTTCTTGTCGTCGTCTTTTTTTCTCTTCCTCCTTTAGCCTCGTGAGCCACCGAGCAAACCATTCTCCCTCCCAATTTTATTCTTCGTCTCGGAATAATACGGGCGAATGAAACACACCTTGTAATGTACATAAAAAAATAAATTTCTCCTATTTTCTACCCCACGTAACAATATATATATATGTATATATGTGTGCGTGTGTGTAAAAATCTTTCTTTTTTTGTTGGTCCAAAGAGAGATAGAGATATGTTTGAAAATTTGTCTCTTTTATGATTACCAGGTGGATCAGCCAAAGAGACTCAGCATTTAGGTACAAACACTTGATTGGTTTAAAAACAACCCTATTTTATCGGAGGATTGCACAGGGCTTCCCTGTGTAGAGGGCATTTTTTGACATGATTCCCTTGAATGTTGCAGAGTAAACATCTGGTTCTCTGTATGATTGTCTAGTATTGCTACAAGCCTATGTACCGCCACAATCTTAACTTCCTATCTCATCTTTTCTTATGACTACTCAGCTTTATAACTGCTTGATTGTCTGGAAAAGGCCCTAGCTCACGCACCCCATCCCAAACTTGGTATTATATATATGAATTTTACAAATATACAAAGCTATCAACTGCCACTAAAATAAACATTGGGTAGTGACAATCTTTCAGTATTTGGTATTTTCCATCAAAATTTGATTTTAACAAATTTGTTAATTATCTTTTAATGATGCCATTTGTATTGTCATTGTAATCAGTTCATATTAAAAAGAAAATTTGATATCCTTCTTAACCCTAAAGCCATGCCATATGCAACTTTGGTCAAATTTCATACTATGTTTTCTTTACTGGTCAGTATTTTCTACTCTCTGGGAAATTTTGCAGAGAAGTTTTTTATTATATTGCTACCAAATTTGTCTTCCCCTCATCCATGTTTTTCATTCAGATTGTTGCCATGGAAACTTAGAGGCTACTGATATCAGTGATTTTTGTACCGAGTTAGTTCTGTGGATTCAGACTTGAAAATGAATAAAATTAGCAACTACAAAGTTTATTTTAAGCATGACTAATACAGACAATGCATGTGCTGCAGTACTTAATGTTCTTTTTATTACTCTGACATTAATTAAGAGTGGGGGTCCCCATACTGTAGTGGCTAATTTGTTGGACTGTGACATTGTAATAAGCAAGTTCCAACTCCAGTCATGCTATTATATTCACTTTCAGACATACCTTTGGGAAAGGTATCAACTCCCTTATCCCCCAGGTATGAATTAAATTGTACCACTACTGTCCTTTGCAAGGATGGCTTTAGCATTAAATAACCCATAAAGGTTGATATTCCATTTAACAAACCAATCCAAAAAAAAAAAAAAAAAATCACAATCTGCTGAGAAAAAGTTATTGTGACACCAAATCCACAATCAACTTGTTAAGCTAGAGATACTATAAACAAGAAACTTTAAAAGATAGATTTGCAATCACTAAGATAATGGGACATCTGTCTAATCTAGAGAACTCCAATCCTCATCCAGTTATTTTTGCTCTTATTCATTAGATTATGAAAATCAGTGAAGGGGAAGAATATTTTAAATGTCTTTACTTGATTCCAGTAGATGTTAGTTGACTCCAAGCTTTCTTTACCTGAACATCAAAAGTGGAGAAAGTTTTTAAATTCAAGAATGTTTGATTTAACTCGGCTCACTATAGTTTTCCTGTGAAAGAATACGCAGTTAAGAGCAGTGCCAAAAATAGCTTAGCTCCATCAGCATCCACTGCATCTAAAACTAGAAATAAATGAATCAATAAGTTTTATTGGTGTCAGAAAACAAAGAAGAAATGAATAATATATCTGAAAGTTTTAAGTTGTATGTATCAACAAGCAGAATAGATATTTTGAATTATTTTTTTGCCATTCAAAATTACTCAGATTGTAAATTTTATACTCATCTGAGTATGATACATTCTTGAAGTTATTAACTTTTGATGATCCATGGTCTAGAACAAGAGTCAGCAAACTTGGTGGAGAGGGGATCAAATTAAAAATGTTTGTTATTTGGGCCAAATTGAATTAAAAAAAACACAGGTATATACACTGACCATCAACAAATGGGTTACACAGCTTAAAACAAAAACATTCTAAACCTGTAGCATTACTGTTAAAGTTTGTCTTATTCATAAGAATGCTCGCAACAAGACTAATAAAAAAAATTATTCATGAGGAATGTTTAAATAATTTACTTTAACAGTTGTTTGCACTGTAAGCAAAATTTACATATGAAAAAGAAAAGAAAAATTGTTTTGCTAATTTTAAAAAAAAAATTGAATTTTAAATCATTTTCAACAAAAATCCAATTTCAATTTTCAGGATTTATGACATTAAAAAAAAATGAAAATATTTTTTAAGCCAATCAAAACTATCTTTTTTTAATTTTATGAAATATTGAAATCAACTGAATCCTTTAAAATTTGATTTTAATTTTTTTAAGTGTTTCTTTCATGCCTTGAATTGTAAAATATAAGATGTAATAAAACAAAAATATTCTTTTTCTTTTTGTGGTGAGGGGTTTTCCTATTTTTTCTTTAAATTCCATTTATTTTAGATTATTGTTTTTAATACTTTAAAATTCTTTATTGCAGACTCTTAGGAAACTTTATTAAATAAAATCAAAAAATGAAAAACTTAAAATCCAATTCACATATGTAGAATAAAAATTTTATCTGCTTATGTTTTACTTTTAAGTTATATAAGACAAGAAATAATTATTAGTAAGTATAAAAAAGTGCTGAGGCTTGTATCAAAGATTTTCATAACAAAAAACATTTTTGCAACCTTCCACCCTGTTTTAGAGTGATCGTTATGTGATCACTTTGTTTTTCTTAAAATACTTGGACAGTATAGACTCACTATGTTTAATGAGTTGTTAGTTGCTAAGTACCTCTCTGATACCATGAACATGGAACAAGAGCGACTGGAGAAAAGGCTTAAGCACTAAAAGTAGTTTGCATATGAGGCTGTAGACAAGACCTTCACTGACTGACTCTCTCACACACACACACACATATATATATATATATATATATATATATATATATATATATATATATATATGTGTGTGTATCTAAATACATTTCTACTTGTTAACAAAATATTTTCTCTTACACTTTTTTCCTCTATTTTTGCAGGCCACATAAAACTTACAGATTTTGGGCTGTGTAAAGAATCCATTCAAGATGGAGGTGTAACACACACCTTTTGTGGAACTGTTGAATATATGTAAGCTTTGTTCAAGAGTGTTTTTTGTTTGTTTTTTTTTTGTTTACGAATATTTGTACAATTTTCATATTTTATTGTAAATAGATCCTCCCTTGTAGTGGTATCATTTTAAAAATTATCTTAAATTTTGAACTGAAGTATTCGAATACTTGGCTAATAAAGATTATGATTTTAATTTTTTTCCTAAGAAATGTTCTGTTTTTCAATTAACCTGAAATTTGTTATTTACAAAACTTTTGTGTACTTGACGATTAACAAGCTGAAGGAAATGAATTTGTATTACTGGTACTTGTATACAGGCATTAAAAACTTGGAAAAACTTAATAAAATTGTAAATGTAATAAATATCATCAAAATAAAAATGTTATATATTTTATATAAACATTAAAAAGCAATCTGTTAGGGAATTAATTTTACTGAAAAAAATCAACTATTGTATGCAAAAGGTTTTTGACTTAATTAAACATGAACAATGTGCATTGTTAAATTTTTGATTTTAATGTCTTAGATATATGCATGTTAGGTATCTTTTTATTTATTTATATATATATATATATATATATATAAGAGAGAGAGAGCACGATAGATCTATAAATAAATCCCTATTTAATAGATCAATTTTTAAAAAATACTTTAGATTTTTAAAAAGTTTAAGGATAAAAGAATAACACTGTATTAATTATCTGAGAAATTTGTTTACCTTTTTAAGTTATATTCTTTTTTTTTTTTTTTTTTTTTAAAGATTTAGATTATTTATTACTTTTAAGCAAAATAGCAAAACTTGTCACACATCAGTAGGAAGAATTCAAGAACTCGTGAGAGTTGAAAAAAAAAAAAAAATTAAACTTACTAATTTTCCAAATAAACATTCAAGAAACTTATGTATATATCTCCACTTCAGTCTCATTTGTGATGAGCAGAATGAATAAAGGAAGAAAATATTTCTATTAATAACTTATTTTATTCACTAGAAACTTGGAATACACCATAATAGATAATAGAAAATTTTTAAGGCGGAGTTTAACAGGTTTGAATTCAGCTTTCCTTCTCCTAGACTAGTTGCCTCATCAAGGCTGAAGAACCTAGTCTGCCCTACTATTTACCCATACCTGGAGGGAGAATAATTGGATTCATACCTTTCCCAAGGTTATTAGTGTTATGTGAAATGCAGTCACTCGTCCAGGATTTTTATCGACGTGTCCATTTCCTACAATGATAACCATTACACCACGGCTACCTCCGAGTATCACTTCTCTTCTTCTACAAGGATGGCTTTGGCATCAAATAACCCATGAAGGTTGATATACCATAAAACAAAGAAATAAACCATCTTTGAAATGATTTAGCATTTTAAAATAAGGCTTACATGCATTAAAAACTTTTTTTATACTGATTTTATATCTATACTTATGTCGAATTAGTTATTCATTTTTTTTTAAATGTAGGGCTCCAGAGATTTTGATGCGGACTGGCCATGGAAAAGCTGTTGATTGGTGGAGTTTAGGTGCATTAATGTATGATATGTTAACAGGGTCGGTGAGTACTAATTTCAGATCATATTTATATTGGATCAAACATTTTCAATATTTTCTATGGATTATTATGATTTATGTTTGGTAATTAAATTTAAATATAGTATGCCTTTTGAGAAAATGTATTTGGCTTGCTGCAGACTGTAGAAAAGTCATTGTTCTAATTGACATTCCTCTGTAGATGTCTTTAATGTTGTTCCTGAAATTGTGACCTTTTATATTTTGCTTACATGCCCAAACGAATCTCTTGAAATTTTATTAGTAGTTTCAAAATTGGCAGAAGGTCGGTTATTTTTGGTTTCATAGTGAGAAATTTATTAATAACTGCTTTTATTCACTAGTAACTTTAAATGCACCATAATAAAGAAAGCCCAGTCGAATACACTGACTGCATCTCTGCAGAGGGGTAAGACAAACCCCCCACCTCCCAACAAGAGTCCTTGACATGACTCTAAACCATCTGCTGGTAAGGCTCCAGTCCTAGAGCTTTGGGGAATGTGGAGTATTCCTTCATTGCCATTACTTTCAGGTCCATTCCGCCCTGGAGTGGTAGTACCTGTTGGGGTCCCATCAATGGGTAAAAAAAGTCTGCTGGGTATGACAGTAAACTGCATTGGATGGTGAGACTTCAGTCCTGAAGCTTAGGGGAATGTTGAGTACCCCTTTCATTGCCTTAATTCTCTGGTCTACTCAGACCCGAAGTGGTAGTACCTGTTAGTGTCCCATCTATGGGTCAAATAGAAATATTTAATCATTTTCTAAGCTTGAAACAATTTAACTGTGTGCAAGCAATGAATTCTGGCTCATTTAAAAATTGTTAACTACAAACTATTCATTTGCACCCATATATAAGTAAAGTTGGCAACTATAGTCAAAGGCTCCTTTTTCAACAGCTACTACACCAAGGTGTAAGGGGGGTGCAACTCCTTTCTCTGGATTGCTCTGCTTTACCCTTGATACATACCTTGTAATGCTGAGTATTAAGCAAGAAGGCATCCAGTATCATTTTTTGAGTCAACCTGGGGTTGAACCCCAGTCTCCTGGACCATTGGTGAACACTCTACCAACTAGGCCAAAGGATTTGTGCATTAAATAGCCTACACAACCAACCCACATAGATAACCCTGTAGTATATCCTCTAAATCATCCTCTTTCAAATGATTAAGGAGCATTTTATAACTTATTTCTTGAGCTGTCTCTATAGAGGTTAAAATGTCAATATTTACATCAAACAAAACAGGTTAAAAATAGTCAATTTGACATTAAAATCTTTTCATTCAAAAGTGATTGGATATTTTTTTTATGAACTTTGATGAGCTAATCAAGTATGTGTATGCCTGCACACTCATGCTCACATACACATGCACAAATGTTTGGTGAATTTGACCATTAAAGTTTTTTTTTAAATCCTCACATCTAGTTTTCATTATCTACAAAGTAGGCTCTTTGGATATGTGTAGAGACCTAACAAAGACTAACATAACAGCAAAAGTCCATCCTAATTTGATATTTGTGTTCTGTACAAATGTCATGAATTTTGGGCTAACACACACACACACAAATGTTTGATTTTTGGATATGTTTAAAGGAGATAATTTATATTCTGAACCAGGCCACCATATGCTTGATCCTGTTATCTCCCATATCAATTTTTTTTTTTTTTTTTTGCTCTTAATGAAAAAACACTGAGACTAAGTCTTATCTTCCACTACGGATACACCATAAAAATTATAAGTATTTTTAAAAACTTAATGATAAATTAGTTAATTTCTTTAAAAAAATTGGCTCTGATAAAATAAATTTAAAAAATGTCTGCTATTTTACAATTGTTCTTTTAAACAAGACATGAAAACTATATTCTCCTAATGTTATGTTGCAATGTATTTTATAATTACCTTCGATTATTTAAAAAAGATCTTAATTCACCTTTAATCATATTATGTATTCTTCCCCAGTCTAATACACCATACACCAAATCTTTCAGCATCTCTAAAACACTTAAGATCTGTAACTAACCTATTTGAAAACAAATATTTTGGATTTATTTGGATGCTTTAATTTTTTTTTTTTTTTTAAAGCTTTCATTATACAGTATAAACTTTTCCATTAACTAGAAATAAATTTCATTAGTGCTGTAATTTTTAAATGCATTGATAGTTTTTTGTGGGATTTTAAATTGTAACCCTTAAACTTTCATTGTATACAAGTTTATATAACATGAACATTTTTTTCTTCTAATGATTTTTCACCTTTTATATTTTTCTAGCCACCTTTCACCTCAACAAATCGAAAAAAGACCATTGAAAAAGTAAGTATATTTCCCTACACAGATGAATGCATGTAATCTGTCATTTTTAATGTGAAACTGTTGTAACAGGCCTTAAAATCAACATTATTCAAATGGTTAGGTTATTTCAATCATGAAGAAATAAATGCATAAGTATATTTAATCAAGCAGATGCAACAAGCTTTGGTTTCATCACAATTGCAAAATAGCAATCCCCTTATGACAAGCTGCTCTACACAAATTTAATAAAGAGCCCACAACCACCCATTTAAACTCCTTAAAATTACTCAGAGCAGAGGCATGCAAAACCATGAAAGAAAAGCTGGCAAAACTATATCATCCTCATCGTTTTGAGCCATCAGCACGGATATCCCTGACCCTCTCTCGCCACCCCTCCCTGTTGTCCATCGCTTCCAGCTGGTCCTCAGGGCTACATCCCATATCTACACAGAGCTACTGTATGTAGGTTCAAGCTGATCACCCTGTCTTTGCTTGGCCATGTGAAGGGGTCCACAAGAGTACATCACTTATGAGCTCATCCCTACTTCTCCAGCAGTGTCCCGCATGTCTGGTTTGTCTAATTTTGATAGTTTTCATGATGGGTGGTAGGTGGCCGTATAGCTGCTGCTTAGTGGATTGTTACCTCCAGGACTTCTTCAATATTGCTTGCAGTATTCTTGTGCAGTTGCCATCTAGCTTTTTCTCTATCCGTTTAGTTAGCGTCCATGTAGTGCATCCATATAGCAGTATCGACACGACTGCTGCTTGGAAGAAACTGTTTCATTTTATCAGTTAGGTCTGACTTCCATATGACTGATAGCCTATCAATAGCTGTCCATGCCTTTGCTAGTCACATATTGATGTCTGTTTCGATTGATGAGACTGCTTCCTGGTAGGTGAACTTGTCAACTAGTTTCAGAATGCTACCATTTAGTGTGGAGATGTTGCTTGTTTGATTAAAGCACATATATTCCGTTTTGTGTTTATTGACATGGAGGCCAATGCCTGCAGTGGCTCATTCCAGACTATGTAACTGGGTTTTGGCTTGGGCGGGTGGGTACCAGAAGTGCTATGTCGTTGGCGTCAGTAATTGTTTTTGTGTTTTACCTTCTGCTTCTTTCCTTTGTTAGCTTGAAACCGTTTTCTTTGATTTTATCAATAGATGTTCTAAGCACGTAGTCTAGACAGATGATGAAGTGGTATGGGGCTAGTGTGTCTCTTTGCAGTACACCTGCTACAATGTCGAAGTAGTCTGTGTCTCCATCCGGAGAACGGACTTTTACCTTGGTGTTTCTGGGAAAGGTATGAACCCCCTTATTCTCCCTCCAGCTATGGGTAAATAGTAGGACGGACTAGGTTCTTCAGCCTTGGTGAGGCAACTAGTCTAGGAGAAGGAAAACTCTGAATTCAAACCTGTTAAACTCCGCTTAAGAATTGACCTTGTGTCATATCCTGCCCGAGCGGAGGGGTTGGTAAATAGTACCTTGGTGTTTCTATAGAGAATCATTATGGCTGCAACGGTTTCTTTTGGTAGGCCGTAAGCAAGTAGAATTTGCTCTATCTTTCCTCTGTGAATGGAGTGAAAGGCTTTGGTAAAGTCAACAAGTAATATGGTTGCCTGTAGGTTTTTGCACATACATCTTCAAGAATTCTATGGATAGTCAAAATTTATGATGTCGTGGATCTATTTCTCCAGAAGCCATTTTGGTTCTTCCTAAGTATGTTGTCAATTTTGGGTTCTATGCGGTTGTGTAGTAGGGCATTGTATATTTCGGCTGTTATGGATGTAAGAGTTATACCTCGGTAGTTCTTGGCTAATCCGAGGGTAAAGGAGGATGCATCCCTTCATCCATCTATCAGGTTTTGATTAGACACGGCATTACAGTATTGGAGCAGTATGTTGTCAAATTGTCTGGTCTTCCATACTTCTGGGGGAATTTCATCGAGCCCTGCTGCTTTTCTATTTTTAATTTTTCTAAGTACTGAGTCGAGTTCTAGTTTGATGTTTAATTGCTTACTTATAATTCTCGTGATTGGTTCATGTGTAACTTTTGGAGGGTTTCCAAGTAAGTTCTCGAAATGCTGTTTCCACAGGTGTATTTGTTCTTGTTGTTCAGTTTAGCTTTGGTAGTGCTCTTCCTTCTGCTCACTTTGTTTATTGTTTGCCATGCTATCCTGGATTGCCTATATTCAACTGAGTCTCTAATCTTATCAATCTAATTTTGTATGTATTCTGTCTGTTCTTTTAGGTATATGTTTGCTAATTCATTTTGTGCTTTTTTTAAGTTTCAGGGCATTTGTGTTAGTTGGGTTCTTCCTATTGCATTTGGATGCAGTTTTCACGTCTGCACACTTTTCTCTAACTGCTAATATCTCCCATGGGACTCTAGATTTAGTTCTTTGTTTAGTTGGTATGTATTCCACTGCTGCTTCTAAGTGGGTGTTGACGAAATTTTCATATCGTCATTCGGAGTATGTGTTTCTGTCTTCTCCTGTAGTGCATCAAATTTGTTTCTTAGTGTTATCGCATATTTATCTCTAATATCCCTGTTATTAAGCAGGGCCGAATCATAGTGTACGGTGGTTGTTGTTTGGGTCGTATTCTTTCGTAGACTCTGTCATATTTTTGCCGTGACTATTCGGTGATCAGAGGACACACCCATGAAAGAGGAGTTAACCTTGCAGTTCACTGCGCTATTTTTCCATTTCTTGTTTATAAAGACAAAGTCTATCTGTGCTTTAGTGTTGTTTGCGTATGTGTAGCTACATAATTTTTCCTCACTTTTTTTTTTAAATTTTGTATTTAGGCATGTTAATCTATTTTCTGTCATAAAATCTGTTAGATGTTGTCCATTCCTGTTTGATGAGCTGTGTAGGCTGTATTTGTGGTTTCCGTTTTTCCTGATTTGGGCATTCATGTCTCCACCGATGACAAGAACATAGTGTTTCGGGATGCTGCGCACAAGAGAGGATAGCTCATCATAGAAGGCGATGAGTTCTGTTTCTTCACTTATATTGGTAGGGCTGTAGCAGGAGATGATTGTTGCTCTGGGGTTACCATTAAAAGTAGCTACCCTCATCCTTGGGTGTATTTTCTCTATACTATTTAGTGATTTTAGGGCTTGTGGTCCTGTAAGCATACCTACTCCTCCTATCATGGCATTGACAGAGTTTTTCCATGCTGATGCAGTGGCTAGCGTCCATCCATTGCCAGAATCATGATATTTTATATCCTCGCTAAGTGTGTATCTGTGTTCATGAATGCATATTATGTCTGTTATTATCTATGGCAGATGCAGTCAGCTCCGGTAGTTATCCTATTCTATTTAAGGTTCTAATGTTGAATGTTGCTATTTGTATTGTTTGTTTTCATTTTAGTAATTTTTGTTTGAAAAAAAAAATCAAAACTATATAAAGAAACTTAACTCCTTCACCAAAACAAACACAATTTAAAAAATGATCTGGAAAATTTCTGAGAAAACCCAGACAACCCCTCTCACATATCTTGCTAAAAACAATATGGAAGCAACCAATAAAAAGTTTTTGCAAATGTACTAGCTGAGACCTTTAATTCCTCTTCCAAGAATGCCAACCAACAATTCTTAAACTATAAACATAATGCAGAAAAACTTCAAATCAACTCTGAAACTCATAACAAACCCTTCACATTACCAGAATTAAACAAAGTCATGCAAAAATCCTTCAGTTTTACAGTCAGCCCAGATGAAATCCTTTACAAATTTTTTAAACAGCTATCAAAAATCATTGAACTATTTTCTTATAACAATCAATAATATCTGGATTAATTGTAAATTCCCAGAGTCATGGAAATAACCACAATCCCCATACCCAAACCAGGACCAATATAGAAAACTACTGTTCAATTACACTAACAAGTTGCCTTTGCAAAACTTTGGAATGCTTGATCACCAAAAGATTACTATGTTTTATAGAACCTTATTAACTCTCAATATGGCTTCAGAAACCAAAAATCTACAATGGATTTTATCACCAGACTAAAAACCTCTATCAGAGAAGCAAACATCAAAACACAACACCTCATTGCAATATTTTTTGACTTCCAGAAGGCATATGAAACCACCTGGAAGTATGGTATAATGAAGGACCTATACAATCTAGGACGAAAAGGCAGATTACTCAATTTTATAATTGCCCTATCGGCTGGGGCTGTAGAATACACTGACTGCGTCTCAGCAGAGGGGTAAGACACCCCTAACGAGTGTCCTGGATATGACACTAAACAATCTCATGGTGAGGTTCCAGTGATGCTGGAATTTTGGGTAATGCGGAGTACCTGTTTATTGCCATCACTCCCAAATCCACTCTGGCCCGGTGTGGTAGCACCGGATATGGGTCCTATCTATGGGTTAAATAGAAATAAACCGTGCTTCTTTCACTATACTGATTTTTGCATTTAAACTGTGTATTTATGCTAAACTGAATTGTTTAAAATAGAGCTGTTTTGACATTTAAACTGCGTACTAATGCTAAACTGAATTGCTCGAAATAGAACTGTTTTGACGTTTAAACTGTGTACTTATGCTGAACTGAATTATCTTAAATAAAACTATTTGACATTTAACTCTGTGTATTGCCTAGTCAGCTGGGGCTGTAGAATACATTGACTGTGCCTCTGCAGAGAGGTAAGACCCCCCCCCAACGAATGTCCTGGATATAACACTAAACAATCTGATGGTGAGGTCCCGGTAATGCTGGGGCTTTGGGGAATACGGAGCACCCCTTCATTGTCATCACTCCCAGGTCCACTCTGGTCCGGCATGGTAGCACCTGATAGGGCCCTATCTATGGGTTAAATAGAACTAACGGCATACTTATGCTAAACTGAATTAATTGATTAAACTGAATAGCTTGAAATAGAAATGTTTTTGACAATTAAACCGTACTTACATTTAAACTGTGTGCGATAAACTGAATTGTTTAAAATAGAACTGTTTTTTGACATTGAAACTGTATTTACACTAAACTGAATTGTTTAACTTAGAACTGTTTTGAATATTAACTGTGTGTAAACAAAATCTGTACT
This sequence comes from Sepioteuthis lessoniana, assembly GCA_963585895.1. Taxonomy (NCBI): domain Eukaryota; kingdom Metazoa; phylum Mollusca; class Cephalopoda; order Myopsida; family Loliginidae; genus Sepioteuthis; species Sepioteuthis lessoniana. Next base: position 38,747 of record CAUZXS010006599.1, read on the forward strand.
TATACTAAACTGAATTAGCTGAAGTAGAACTGCTTGACTAAACTGAATAGCTAGAAATAGAAATGTTTTTCACGATTAAACTGTACTTACATTTAAACTGCATACTTATGCTAAACTGAATTGTTTGAAATTGAACTATTTTTGACATTGAAACTGTACTTACACTAAACTGAATTGTTATATATAACTGCTTGAATAGTTTGAAATAGAAATGTTTTTGACAATTAAACTGTGTACTCATGCTAAACTGAATTTTTAAAAATAGAACTCATTATTTACATAAAAATGGATTTGGCATTAAATAACCTACAAAGGTTGATATGCCATAAAACCCAACAACAAACAAACAAATCAACTTTATAAACAACTCTCTCTCAAACAAGAAATTTAAAGTTTAAATCAGATCAACCCTTTCCAAAATCAAAAAGAGGGAGTCTGAAGGTAAAAAAATAGAAAAAAACAAAACAAAGCAAAACCAAAGAGGGAGAGAGAGAGAGAGATAGCCTGTAGATGGAACTTAGTTACATGCTGGACTCTTTTTTGGCAACACAGTCTTCAATAGTAATCTTTGGTACACACTTCTCTGACAATACCGTCTTGAATAGTAATCTCTAGCCTTCAAGTGTTAAAGAAACCTCCGTCAACCTTCATTACGCCCTTCTTTTATAGTGAGCAAAGCACGCTTGATCGCACATGGTCAATATGTATAAATATTCTTATTCCATCGCATACTTGTTTTTTCTCGTATCAAAGTTCTACACGCTAGGCAAAGACAGGCTCTTTTATTGGGGCAATAAGGTAAGTCATGACTATCTCCATTACTAGATTCAGGTTCTGGCTTATCACATCCGCCACAGAGCCCCACAAGGAAGCATACTGTCAGTGATCTTCTTCAACCTAAAGATCAACATTACCAAATGTTTGAAACCTGGAATTGATAACTATCTGTGTGTTGATAACTTCTGTATCACTTCCAAAACAAAATACATACACACAGCTGAGCTTAAACAAAATTAACCAATGGGCAGTGACAGATGGATTAAAATTTAAAAAAAAACAAAACGGGATGCATATATTTATAAAGGTAAATGCACAACAACCCACATTTAAACTAGAAAGAGCAGAAACAGGTCACCAACCAACACAAATTTCCTGGTATAATTTTTAATAAAAAACTGGCTGTTACATATACAGATCAGTCAGGAAATCCTATCAAAAATTCTCAACACAATCCAGTATGACAGATTGAGACTCATTCACCTCTACAACTTAGATTCAAAAAAACTAACTCTACAATATTACATTGAACTAAAACCTCTATCAACTAATCCAGCCTATGAGTATATTTTCAACCCAAAACACAAATCTTAAAAAGGCAATAAAATTATTTGGTCTCTATGTGGAACCCATACTCAAAGAAGCAGGAATCTCTCACTCACAAACATCTATCATACCGTACAACTAAGCTTTTCCCCCGATGATCCTATACCTAAAGAAACTCACAAAAAAGTGCTCACCTCATAACCTAAAAGAAACTCTACAACATTCAAGAAAAATACCCTAGCTACTTCCACATTTACACAGATAGCTTCAAATCCATTAACAGAACTGGATGTGTAGAGTCCTCAACAAGACAATTGTCAGAAATTGCCTTCCAAAAGAAGCTTCCATATTCATCACTTCTGCAACATTAGCTCTGCCAGCAACTCCAAAAAATTCACAATTCACTCTGTCCTACTATTCATTAAGAATAGGAAACTGGATAATCCACTAATCATCAAACTCATTAACTAACCTCCAGAAGCCATACCAAAAAGATTTTGCCGAATATTAAGCCATATAGGAATCTAGGAAAATTAAAAGGCTGATTCAATAGCCAAATCTGCACTGGGCATGGTACCTCACAAAAAATTTTAAATCTCATACACCAACCTAAAACCCCAAAATCAACAAACTACTTCAGCAAAAAATGGTTAGTTATGGAACCAAAATATTCACAAGAAGCTCTCCCATATAAATCCTCAGTAGAAATGCTGACTTTATCAGATAGAAATGGCTAAAGCCATACAACTATACCAAATGTTAAATTACCAACAGAAAGTATTGCCTGAAATAATATACAAAGGAAAAGCTGGAAATATAGAAAACAACATGCAAATAACAGCACAAGTAACAACCATCCTCCACAAAGTATTGATAAAATAAAACATCTTTGGCATAAAATAGTCCAATAAGTTTTGACATGCCATAAAATCCAACTAACTAACTAAATAAATAAAAGTATATTTAAACAATATATTTCATTTAACATTAAATAAATAACTGTTTAGAGAGGTTGACTAAAGGTTACTGCAGATTCTTCAGTTCAGAAGTGTTATTTGGTTGTAATGTTTTTAGAGACTAGAACATATAGATGTGTATGGATTGAGAAGGAATTGGTAACTTACTGATTGTTAGTGTTGGGCTGTTTTTGTCAAAAAGCTGGGTGTTTTTTTGTTTTTTTACTTATATTGATATTGTATTTAGTAACAAAAGCCAAACTGAGCTCTTGTTGAAACTTTGTGCAGCTGAAAAAGAGTTGATATTTCATATGTCTGCTTTTATATCCAAATTCATTGGCTGAGTGGATAGTGTACGCCAATGGTCCGGAAGACCTGAGTTCAATCCCAGGTCGAGTCATACCAAAGACTTTAAAAAAAAATGGTACTTGATACCTCGTTGCTTAACACTTAGCATTATAAGGTATGTATCAAGGGTAAAGTGGAACAATCCAAGGGAAGGAACAGCGCCCTCCCCTACACCTCGGTGTAGTAGCTATTGAAAAGGGAGCCTTCGGGTCGCCAACTTTACTTACTTAGTTTCAAATAGCAACAAACTTGGTTTATGTAGCAACAAGGCTCCTTCATTGACTAGGTTTGTTGTCTTGTATTAAACTTTTGGCAAGGGCAGATAATCCTTTTTCATGCTCTATCATTTAACTGCTCATTACACTGTAATTATTGAAAATTCTTTTTATTCAGTTCTTATTTCTTTTTAACGTTGCAGATTTTAAAGTCTAAATTAAATTTCCCCCCATATTTGACAAATGAAGCCCGGAATCTCATGAAAAAGGTAAGAATTCATTTCTATTTTAAAGCTTTGCTTAATGGTGCTTAATATCTTTTGTCTCATTAAATGGAAAAATAAAAAAAAAATTTTTTTGTCCTTTCTCTCTTCAACTCTACTTCCAAATTTATATATTTCTGTGTATTAGTATCTTGTAAGTTTTGCTGTTAATTTTCTTTTTGCAACACTCAGCACTACTGGACTACTTTATCTTACTCAGCCAGACTCGATATTAGTTATTTTGCATTATAACCATCTTTCTTCCGCATTGTAAAAATTGTCAGTTAAAAATAATTATCCCGTAATAAAATTAACTCGCTCTTAGTAAGATTTAAATCCAACTTGGCTTCATGTTAATTAGTCCAGTCATTGTAACAAGAATCAGAATGTTAAAAAAAATAATAGTTTGTCCCCTGTGACTGTTCACATACTGTTATCAGAAATAGTAACTTAAATAAAACTTAAAGATAAATTGATAATTGATGTGGTCATTTAAATGAAATTTATCTTTTAAAAAATTGTCCAATGCATAATAAAAAGGTATAAGAAAGGGCAAAAGAATCCTCAGATTTATCTTCAATGACAATGAAGAGAAATAATTGAATCTATCCTATGCTGACCAGTAATTTTTTATAAGCTTTACATGATTTTATGATGCTAAACATTTTTCTCATCAATAAGATTTTTGGTGAATTTCATCTTTTGCCAATTTTTTAAGAGAAATTTTTCATTGTATGAACAAGAATTCATTTCTCTTGGATTTTTTGCTAGTTCCTAAAAGAATACTGGTTTGACCAGAAAGTGCGTTCAATTTAATTATCAAAACTGAAACTTTTTCATCAATCCTTTTAAAATGCGTGTGTGTTTATATATATATATATATATATATATATATATATATATATATATATACCATTATCTAATTGAACAACTTTATGCTGTTTTGTCCCACTAGATTCTGCGATTTTTCAGACAACTTTATAAGCTCAGAAAAGAACTGCTCATTAGGTACCTTTTGTGATCTTCCAGAATTTTTTTTTTTTTTTTTTTTTAGACAGAATTCTGTAGAGAAGGTAATATACCTGGTGAATACAGCAGATAAGTGAAAACTTTCCAGTCTCAAACATTATGTTGATGGAATATTACATCCTTTCTGTTAACTGATTCTGGGCAGATGCTTTTCATCACTTGCTGCATTTACTTTTTCTAACTGTGAGCAGTATTTGTTTGAATCAATTGTTTAGTTTTCCAGAAGTAAGCTTATAGCAGAGGATTTTTTTTTATCACATATATGCAACATGACCTTATTTAAATGAAGATGGGACTTTTAGTACAAGTGGTAGTAACTCCTTTCGCTTATTCCATGATCTCTTGCATTCCACATTGTTATACAGTATCCATTTTCATTATCTGTTACAATTTAAGAAAAGTTTCATTTACAATACAGAAATATTTTTTTATTAACTTTATGTTGCAGTCACACATAAAACTACCCAAAATAACCAAAATGGTACAGATGATTTTGAGCTCTTGATTTGTGTATTTTTAGTATGGGGGCTATCTCCATGTCATATAACATTGGCTATTCTCAAATAATCATGATTTTTAAACTGGTCTTTCTAAAAACATCATTCATCAGGTATTTTCTAGCATGAAATTTCAAAAGCTAATTGTGACACATTTGATCTTTCACAATATATTCTCTATGACTGATTTATTTTTTTCCCCATTTGAGTTTTATTTCACATGTAACATTAAAGAAAAATTATGATATGCCAAAAACCTTGTTTATTTTCCATCTTCAATATTAGAATTTATCAATACATCAATTTTGAAAATATTATCAAAAATGCCCATTAAAATATTGATGTGCTCTGTTAATATAAGTTCTTTTGTTCTACAGCTACTAAAGAAGAATCCAGAAGAAAGATTAGGTGGGGGTAAAGATGACTCCAGGCCTATCAAGGTTGGTCTTTTGCTTTCATTGTATGTCTCTTACATTATATGCCACCCCTGCCCAAAATGAAATTCTTGCTTCATCTTATTTTTCTCTTTTACATTAATTCTTTTTACACTGTCATTATTTTCTGTATCTATTTTCCCTTATTGGTCTGCTTTTTATTCAAGAATCACTTTCCTAATTTTAATATTTTCATTTATTTTTATTTAATGGAATTTTTCAGTTTTTTGTATAAATGCATGTTGTAATATTTGATGCATGTTGGTTCAATTATTTTATTCTATTTTATTTTTATATTAGTTATTCAGTTTTTTTTAAATTCCTGACATTATTCTTTTTAAAACTCCATGATAGGCGAAGTAGAGTAACATTTGATTAAAATCAGTTTAAAAAAAAACAGCACACACACAAACCGGTCACATTAGGATTATAAATTTATTTCCACCCTGTTATGTATTTTTGAAAAATTCAAAAACATGAAAAAAAATTAACAGGACTTCTTCAGATCCTATGGATAAAATAAATCAGAAAGACATCATTACTCCCAACTCCGGTTTAACTGGACCAAATAATATATATATATATATATATATATATATATATATATATATATATTGAAGTAGATAAACTATGTTTGATATAAAATATGTGCTATTTGCTTGTGATTTATAAAATTTCATTCAATTTGTTTGTGTTATTCCTTAAAATAGGCTAATGTTTTCTGTAATTGGTAGAAATAGTATCCAGTATCTATAGACAGTAAATAAACATAAAATTTATGAAAATTATTGGTATTAGCATGGTAATTATCTAATGTAAGAACTATTATTAACCTGTTTTTCATTTTAATAAAAATTGGGAATGAGAAAGATAGTTCGAAGTGTTTTAATTTACCAGTACATTTTTTATAATTATGAAATAGTTTTACTGCTTAGAATTGTTTTTTAATCTTTTCTAAGAAAATATGTGCAGTTTATGTGTGCACATGCATGCATGCACATAAAGTTCATAGGTAGCAAAGTATATTTAATTTCATGTACAAAATTTGAACATTGTATCTCCTACTCTTGACTAGATTGAATAAATCCTCTTAATCCATTATGCTAAACTATAGTTTATTATTGTGTGTGAGACATACACACTCACACACACATATATATATTAATTGGCAAAGTCCACACACGTTTTTATTATAGTATTTTTGTAAATTGTATACTCATAAAATTCAGTTTATATTCTCAGCTATTTGAATGGAAAAAAGTTGGTTGTTTGGATTTTATGGCATATCAACCTTTGTAGGTTATTTAATGCCAAATCCACTTTTATACAAATAATCAGTTTTATTTCAAACAATTCAGCTTAGCATGAGTACACAGTTTAATTGTCAAAAATATTTCTATTTCAAGCTATTCAGTTTAGTCAAACTGTTATAATTCAAACAATTCAGTTTAGTATAATTTTTGTCCACACGCAAAAATGAATGTCAAAACAGGCTAAACTGAATTGTTTGAAATAGAACTAAGTACAGTTTCAATGTCAAAAACAGTTCTATTTCAAACAATTCCGTTTTGCATAAGTACGCAATTTAGTTCTATTTGACCCATAGATAGGACCCTATCAGGGCCAGAGTGGACCTGGGAGCGATGACATTGAAGGGGTACTCTGCATTCCCCAAAGCTCCAGCATTACTGCAGCCTCACCATCAGATTGTTTAGTGTCATATCCATGGCACTCGTTGGTGGGTGGGGTCTTACCCCTCTGCAGAGGTACACTCAGTGTATTCTACAGCATCAGCCGACTGGGCTTGGAAAAAAGGTAAAATTCTAAAATATTTCAATTTAATTGGTTATTTTCAGTATGTTTTTATTTTTATGAATTTTTTTCTTATTATATATCTTGTTTCAAATGAGTAAACCTATCAAAATATCACAAAAAATGTATGAAATCCAGTTACTTATAATTTTGTTGAAAGTGAACATAAACTCTATGGAAAAATGTTGCAAAAGTTACAAACCACCAAAGCATCAACTTTGACAATTTTAGCCAGTAAATTCCACTATTATTGGGTTTATATTTTGGGTCCCAAACCAAAAAATATATGTAATTATTTTTTTACCACTTAGCTCAAATTTTAAGTTTGCAATATAAAGGACGAGTGGCCCAATAATTAATAGGTAATTTACAAACTTTATTTTACATGCAATAAATCATATTCAGGTAAAATAGATGAAAATTTTTTAACTCAATGTATTGAAAACCAACAATACGCAATTAGGGTAATTGATCATCTTCAGGGATTATTGAATATTCTAGAGAATCTCATGACCCATTCAATTGGATATCAGCAATAATGTAGTGTTGAAAAAGAATTTTACTCAAGAAAACCATGGTTCATTAGAAATTCACTCTGTGTGTTGATGTTTTAGATGTTAATAGTAATCATGGAAGTTTGATGAAGATTAATTCATGGAGATCTTTCTTTCATTCAGAGAGAAATATTCTAATTGTGAAAGAGGGAAGAACTATTGGAAAGTGAAGAAAATGTAAAATGAAAATGTTAGAACACAAAGTAAAAACTCTCAGTATCAATTGTTGCAGCTAGTTTGATGTTTATATTATTTATTTTACCTAAAAGAAATGTTAGTAAAAGATTATCCAAAGAACAGGTTACTGTCATTCTTTAATGATATTTTGAATTTTTTTTTAAAGATATCTAAAATACCTTCCAAAGTTACTGCATAAAAAATTGTAAAAATGAAAATGTACCAAATTATTTCCAAGATATATAGAGTTAAAAAATACAGGGTGACCCATAAAAAATTCTATCATTAAGGGTTTTCAGACTATTGTCTTCATTTTTATTGTTATTTCCACAATGTTTTGGCCAATATGTCCTCCAGCTTTCTTCTGGTGTTTGTCGAACTCAGGAACTATCTAGCCTTCTTAATTATTGGTTCCCATATTGTATTCAACTCTATACTTGGTCTACTTAGCAGGTCATTGTAGCTCAACATATGTGCTGATTCCTTAAGACATCTAATCCTCCAATGTTCAGCCCTATCAATTATTTCGACTTTATCCCATAAGGGCAGATGGTTTCCCTTTTCCTTCCATATATGGTCCACCATATCCGACTTTTCAATCTCACCTCATTCTACTGCCTTCCAATATTCTAGCCTTACTTTTAGTGGGTGACCTGTCTCACCTTAGTATATTTTACCACAACTGCAAGGGATGGAGTAAACAGTTCTGTCATGTTGAATTCCGTTGGTGGCTTGGGGGAAAAAAAATCTGAATATGAGCTCAGGTAAAAAATCATACATAATAGTAGTAATTATAGTCAAGTAAGAACATTAAGTTTATAAGTCCCAAAAATTCACTCTGAATTGTCCAGCAGGATACATGGCATAATGGTTATAAGCGTTGGTTCTCTAAGCTTCTAGAGACAGTCATCTGGAGGTTGCAGGTTCAATCCTGACTGCAAGCAAGTAACGCTACAGGAATACTTAACACTTGTACCCGGTTATGGCTAACAGAATCAGAACCCCTGTGAATTCAATAAAGGACGTAGTTCGAAGTTTTGTGAAGGTTCCCGAGTTCGACAAACACCTGAAGAAGGCTGGAAGAAGACATATCAGCCAAAATGTTGTGGAAATAACAATAAAGATGAAGACAATAGTTTGAAAACCCTTAATGATAAAAATCAGCAAGCTTCGTCTCAGAAATTTAGACAACTAAAAAAATTCAACTTTTTATAATGAACACATGTAATCATTTTGTCTTTTGAGTCATGAAATATAGTTTGAGGAAATATTTTATTTTAGCTATTTGTGAAAAATGATCTCTTGAGGATGGCTTCCATTTTTACATGGACAAAGTTGCATCCTCTTTTAAACTCCTTACATGACTTTACTCAAGGTTTTAGCTCTCTTATCTCTGCACAAATATTATTCTTGAGCTCTTGCAATGTCTTGAGCTTATTCATATATATACATGTGCTCTTTCAAATATTTTCACAAAAAAGTCAAGAGCAAACAAATCAGGCAAATGAGGAGGCCATTTGAATTCTGAATTTCTTGAAATTATTCTGCTGCCAAAATTTCTTGCATAATCACCAGTTTCCCCTGGTGGTATCCTTCTTGTTAAAAGCAAATGTGCGCATTATTTTCAACAATTGGGTGCAAAAGATTTTATTATCATGGTTCTGTACAAAGTGCTATTGACTCTCAAAAAAAAAAATCTGATCACTTTGCTTGTTATTAATCCACACCACAATACACTTCACTGGGTGTTGGTGCATTTTCTTAGGATTTGTTGTGCCTCAAAATCAGCAATTCTGTTTATTCAGAAATCTATGTTGGAAAAAATGGGCTTCATCACTCATTATAATTTTGTCTAAAAATTGACCACCTTCACTCAACTTCTGCTCAAGTTGAAACTGTTGATAATCAGGTGGCTGCAGTTGCTGAACCAGTTGCATCTTATGATCAAACTGCCGATCAGCTCAGTTTTGAATTTTCCAAATTTTCTACTGCTTTAAATTCAAAATTGAGCTGATAAACAGTAAGTAGACACAGACAGATCTTCAATAATATTCTGCTGTACAGCTTCTACAGTGCTGTGAGTCACAAATCAAGTAACCAATCTCTTTATCTTATGAGTAAAATGTTTGCCAATGGTCCGGGAGACCAGGGTTCAATCCCAGGTCAAGTCATACCAAAGACTCAAAAAATGGCACTTGATGCTGCCTTGCTTAACACTCAGCATTATAAGTTAAGGATCAAGGGTAAAGTGGAGCAATCCAGGGAATGGAGTAGTGCCCTCCCCTACACCTCGGTTTAGTAGCTATTGAAAAGGGAGCCTTCGGGTCACCTTCGACTATGGTCGCCAACTTTACTTTCTCTTTGTTATAATTATAAACCTCTTGGTTGAATAGTAAAATTCTATTTTAATTTGTTCTTTCAAAATAACTTGACATTTTCAGTTTTTTAAGGTTATTTATACTATCTGAAAAATGATTTAAAAAATTAAATTAAAAAACAAGAAAGTTATAAATTATAGAATGTGGACATAGGTTCAAATATTACGAATTTTTACTTTAAACTTTCAAATGACTAAAATTAGAACTAATTGACAGCAATAAGGTTGTTTTAGATTTCTTTATAAAGAGACAAATTATACAATAAACGTTTCTCCTCCTCCTTTCTGCTGCCACCTATAATTATTCATCCAAATCAAATATCTTAAATCTATTTTATAAAGTTTTTATCCATAATAATACAAAGCGTTTAGGTGAGGGGATTTCTAACATTCTTCTGCATTCATATCTCATCTCAATTTCATTTTGTATTGTCTTAATAACTAAGATTTTTTAAGTCATGCCTTTTATATATATATTTTATCTTTTATGTTCATTTGTTCTGGATTTTTTTTTTTTTTTTTTTTTTTTTTTTTTTTTTTTTTTAGCATGTAAATATGTAGTTTATAGTTTGTGTATGCATATTTGTGGTTGCCTGTTTATATCTACCTATATTATATGCCTATGTCAATGTGTGCAACTGTACAGATATCTTTCTGTTATTAATTTTTACATCCCCTTGAACTTTGCATGTAAGTATATTTTGTTAGTTGTATCTTTTCTTTACACTTTATTTTTCATATTCCAAGAAATATGCTAAATTCTTAGTAAAGAATGTGAAAATTAAAAAAGCAGTCTTTGGTGATAAGTTTTTTGTGACTACATTTCAAAATTTTATTTAAGAAATTCTTTCTTGAACTGACCAAGCTAAGGACAATATGACCAGGAAACATTTCCTAAAAATTTACATTCCTATTTTTCTGAGACCCATTTGAAATCTGTTTAATTCTGATTCCTTGACCCCTTAATGTTATGTACAATGTTTCAGTATTCTTTCAAGAGAAAGTTTGCCATAAAAACAAGTACAAAAATTTAACTACTCTTGTGTTCTATTTTTATTTGCCTGACTTTCAATGAGAAGAAATAAGTCCCCAAAAATAAGCCTTTTAATTTAGAATATAGTTATTGCAACCAGTTTTTGACCCTAGAATACTTTCAATTACTTTTCCAGAGTCAGGTCATTGCAAAATGTAGACATGAAAGTAATAGTCATGCATCATCATCGAGTTGTGCTGATAGTGCAGATTCCTTTGACTCTCATCGGTTGTCTACACGGTGTCCACACAGCTGATGTATACAAGTCTTTGCTGGTTGGCCAACACTAGAGTGTTCATGTGTAGGAGTCCACAGGAAAATGTTGTTTATGAGTTTGTCCTTACTTCTCTAGTATATCTTGTTTGGCTTACTTTGATGGTTGGTGAGATGGGAAGTGAGTGGCTGTGAAGCTACTATTTTGTGGGTGGCTGCTTCCAGGATTCTTTAAAATAGCCTGCAGCATACTTGTGTAGTTCCTATCTAGCTTTTTCTCCAAGCATTTTGCATCTGTGGTGCAACCATACAGTGGTATTGTCACAGCTTCAGTTTGGAAGAATTCTCATTTTAAGAATAATCTGATAGAAGAAATAAAATATTTTTCCACTGGGAATATTGGTCTTTGTCAATCTTTGTAAAAATTATCCCTTCCATTAAACATCCAATTTCTGAATGGATTAGTTACTTTTCGTCCAAAAAAATTTTTTTTTAATACAGCCTGTTCTTAAAGTGCAAATATAGATTTTAAAATTTCACAAAATCCTAATAAAATTCATTTAAAACTTTTGAAAATTATTTTAAATTCTAGTTGTTTCATATTATGATCACTGCTTTCTTAATATACAAATGTGAACTTGTATGTGATCCCCCTCCACCCCCAAACACACAAAATAAATGCCATTTTTGTCTGTCTCTCTGTTAAATAAGGAAAAAAGCAATGTGTTCCCCGTGCAATTCCAAAACTGGTACAGATACAAAAATTTAGTTAATTCATAGTTTTGGAAGAGTCTATTTATAGTGGAGTGAAATAAGAAGGTTCTATAAAAACAATCTTGATATTAATCCCAATCAGTTTAAAATTAAAATTTATTTTGTAGAAAGTTCAAACTCCAATTTTTATTTTTATTTTTTTATTATGTGCATAATAACTTAGATCAATAATGATCACTTCTTTCCCCCTCCTCCTCACATTTTATGGGATCTTGTGCCTCAAAAGTGCTATGTAGCTCTTTTGTTTTCATAGATGTTTTAAATAAATAACTTGTGAATAAAACTGCTAACTTTTGTATCTATCTTATTTAACATCTGAAACTTGTATATTCACTTGTGTTTTAGAGTAAATTTAATCAGCTCACTCTTTCTTGAAGGTAATTTCTTTACTTTGGGATTGACCTTTTTAAAATCTTAGATCTCTAAATTCATTTCAATCAAATGATTATCAAAGTTAATTTTTAAAAAATTTTAAGTAGACCTTTTATCTTAAAATAACCGTATTAATGGAATTAAAACACAATATCAGATTATCTGTTTAACCTAACAAGTATAATTATGCAGTTCATGGGTTTCTCCCAGTTTTCATCCTTTTTATTGCTACCCTTAACTGATTAAAGCAACTATAAGACTATAATTCTTAATGTTCCAATAGTTGGCTTGGGTTTTGTTCATTCCTGTATTAAACTTTGTTTGAGCACACTTCTTAATATCAAAAGTGATGTTTACTTTGTTTCATACCTCTGAAACTCTATTCTGTCCACTCTTGAATTTCATTTGTTGAATAGTTTGGAGTTCTACCTCAGTTGCAGCTTTTTTAACATTTCAGGCTCAGTTTATAAGTTATTTTCACTTATAAATTTGAGAACTATTCAGAAACCTTTTGGTTAATTGATTAATATTACAGTATTCCAGTAAACTTATAACATTCTTTTTTTGTAAGTTCAGCCTTTTGTTGGGTCTTGAGTTCTTAGATTTCTTCTTTTAGCTTTCTTTATTCTTCCTTAACTTTTTGTCACTCTTTTCATAACTTACTGAGATCTTTTTCATATTATTTCTCATGGGCTTTGGCATGAATTCTCTGAATCTATTTGTTAAATCACTCTGCATCAATGAATTGAGTCATGGTTGCTTTGGCAGTTTCACTTTCCTGCTAAAGCTTACTTTTTGGTATGTTTCTTTTTCTAGTCCTATATTAGCTTGATCCTTATTCAATTAAATCTTGATTTTCTTTCCTTGCATCCTGTCAACAACTAACACCTGAGTCCGTGCTGTATTTCCTGACTATATTGATGCAGTAATAACTAGCTGATGGGGACTGTAACTTCACCAGCTTTCCAAACATAATACAGCTTCATTGAGTTTTAAATCCAGAACACACTCTTTGTGTGTGTGTGTGTGTGTGTATATATATATATATATATATATATAAAAGATAACTTGCTTAAGAGAAGTGGTATGTTGGTATTAATCACCACATACTATTTTGCTCTTTGTATTCCTTATTTTTGCTAGTAAAGCCACTTTTTGTAATTTCATGATTTTACCATCACCAAATCAAAATGGTTTGTGACTTTTAGTGGCTGCCACATCACTGTTCATACTCTGCAGGTAGTGAACCAGCCATTTTATGTTACATAAGTGTTCTGGTACATGTGTCTATAACAGAATTCGCAACAAATATTTTATTTTCAGAAATTCTACCTTGTGAGAAAGTGTAATATTATGCTTTTCAACAGTTTTTTTTTTTTTAAATCATCACAAGATTTACTATTCCATCATTTTGACTGAACCAGTTGTATGTAGATATTCTCTCCACAAATGACATCCTACATTTTATGAGTTTACCATATTTATTTAGAGGATTTGTTCCCCTTTACTTTTGTTTCAAAGTTAGGAAAATTTTGTGTATTTTCTTTGATTCTGTTCAGCATACATTGCTGTCTCATGTTTAAAAATGATTGAATCCATTGTTGCTTTCTGTTGAGTTATTACAGCTATTTTCACCAAATTACTTAAGACTAATTTCAAAGTCTTGTCCTGCAGATCTATAGTCACACATACAGTTAAAGCTAACTTGTTAATGGTTTATATTAGCATAGTTCCAATAATTTGAAAGCTATTTCAGTTTTGTTTAGTTAATTCTTCATCAAGGCCATTTCATATGTACTTATTTTTACTTGATTCCTATTCATGTATTAATTTATCAAATAATTGAATTATAAAATGCTACTAATTAAATTTGTTTTGGGATAGATAGTATCTACGTCCTTGAATTATTTCAAATTAGAAAATTTATGGTTATTTACTAGACAATAAATAGATTTTGTGTAGTTTTTCACATAATTTCTCTTACCTTCTTATCACTAATTATTCTTGCCTGAGATTAAATATATACAAAGCTTACCTAAGTTTGGCACAAAACCATAAAGCATCTGTGAGGATTGAACTCATTACAAGAGCAAAAATCTACCAAAGTTGCTAACCATCACTCTAAGCAAGCCACATTTTTGCTTGTGTGTGTGTATAATTTTCTAGAATCTGTTAGCATAACCATGTCTTCTTTTACTTTGTAATTCCTTCAGATGAACAAAATGATGTGATTGTATATGCAGTTATCTCATATACTTTTGATTAATGTATATAATCGTAATTCTTACTCCTTCACATCTCTCTTTTACGTTTTTTTTTTCATGTCTTATCAAATATCAACTCATCTTTTTCTATATTTTACATCGTTATAGTATACACTTACAAGTTGTCCATCACCAATTTAGCCATTTGTAATTCAGCTCTCTTGATAATACAGAAAATTTCAATTGGTGTTCTTTCAAAGTTTCCTTGTCATTAGGTTTATTTGTGCACATAGTTGCCTCAGTTTTTACCTGGAAACTCATATGCTAAAGCAAACTGTTCATATTTGTTTTGTTGTATTGAATATTATAACATTTTTATTTAGCCATCCCTTCATGCTGCTTATGAATAGTAAAAGGGCTTTTTCTAGTGCAAAACACAGACAAGATTGTTTTCAAAAAGTTCAATGTTTTTCAGACAGGCTTATATATATATATATATATATATATCTCACTTTGTTTTTTCTTTATTATTTATTTGCTCTGACTTACTACCCAGCAGGTAAGATAACCTGTTTGGTTTTTAATCTATCTGTAATCCAACAAAATGACAAATCTAACAACCCTTAAGTCCCTCTGACATTTGATTTGGATGACTTTATAATGTGTCAGACATTCTCTTGTTACTTTCTTTTTTAATATGAAGTGATCATGGTGAGGCTACTGCATTCTGAAAAGTATTAAGAAACTTTGTTTGGACCTTAATGCTCGGTGATTTAGTCACCAACATCATTGAAATGAGATGATGTTGACCAATTTTCAACTAATGTTGAAAGAACTCACTTTTGAAGACATACTGTTTATTGAAAATATTGTGTGCAAAAGATTTATTTTCATCTTTCCTGGGAGAAATGTTGCAAACCTTATATTAAACATGGACTCCTTCCTAGTTTAGACATAGAGAGAAAAAGTAATGCTTTAAACAATATGTACTTAGTCTTGGCCTAGGGGTTAGAGTGTTCGCCAATGGCCCGGGAGACCTGGGTTCAATCCCAGGTCGAGTCATACCAAAGATTAAAAAAAATGGTACTTGATGCCTCCTTGTTTAACACTCAGCATTATAAGGTACGGATCAAGGGTAAAGTAGAGCAATCTAGGGAAAGGATTAGCGCCCTCCCCTACACATTGGTGTAGTAGCTATCGAAAAGGGAGCTTTCGGGTTACCCTCGACTATGGTCGCCAACTTTACTTTACTTAGTCTTAGTCAGATTGGGAACTATCATTACTACAACATAATTGAAGAAGGAAGAGTGTTTTAAATACTCATTTCACTCATAGAATCTCTTCTGACTTTGTCTTCTTACCATCACCTTCATGTTAATTATATTACGACCATTGTGACAAAAATATTTGGCATTGCTGTTACAGATAAGTGCCCAATTTTTTTAGGTTCTGTTATAACCACAATACCTCTGTACAGCTTGCATATCTGCTTGCCAATAATAACATAAGCTAACACTTATATAGTCAATGAAAAACAACAACCTCACCTCAATCTTATTTTGCTACATAGTCCTTCAGTGAGGAAAAGAATACGCATTGAGAAAAATTTGTTTCAAAACATTGGTATAAATATAAGTACCAGAAATTTATTTTGCTTCCAATGCATGCCAATTATATGGAAATCCTTGTTAAAAAAATAAAATTCAGTGATTTAGATATTTTAATAGTACTACTTTGTCCTGAAAGTTCAGCTTCAGAAACATATCATCTTCCAATCTCTGATAAAAGTTTTAAAAAATAACTAACTTAAGAACAAAAATCCATTGTGACTCTAACTGAAGATTTTACAAATAAATAAAACATAACTGAGGATCCATTGATAAATCTGGTGAATCTGAAATAAAGAAACTCCAGAGATAATCTAATTTACAAGTAAATTAGATGTGAAAAAACTGAAATTAGATAATTAAATTAAAAGCTCAAATCAGATACTAATAGAAATATGACAAACTTCTGCAAAAGTGAAACTCTCCCCTGGAAGGAGAAAGGCATAAGAGAGAAATATAACATTCCTAATCTTTCTCCACTGAGTGTATTTTGGCTGACCTCCATGGTAAGGAGAAAATAATTTTAGTCCAATTCTCAATAACAGTGTTAAATGACAAATAATGGCCCCACAAAGTTTGGAAATCAGGTGACTGTATATATAAAATTTCTCTTGACAGAATTAGTCTTTTTTTGCTCCTTAATATTCAGTATGGTCCTGCTCAGCTAGGGTATGTAGTGAGATTGCATTAAACCAATCATCATCATCATTATATCGCGCTAGTAGCACGGATATCCCTGACCCTCTCTCGCCACTCCTCCCTATTGTTCATCGCCCTAGGTAGGTCTTCAGGACAGCATCCCGTATCCTCACATAGCTGCTGAATGTATGTTCGTGCTGGTCGTCCTGCTTTTGCACGGCCATGTGTGGGGGTCCATAAGAGTACATTTCTTATGAGTTCGTCCCTGCTTCTCCAACAGTGTCCTGCATGTCTGGTTCGTCTAACTTGAATAGTTTTCGTGATAGGGGGCAGGTGGCCGTACAGTTGGTGTCTTGTGGGGTGTTGCCGCCAGGACTTGTTTAAGATTGCACGTAGCATTCTTGTGTAATTGCCGTCTAGCTTCTTCTCCAGCCATTTTGTTAGCGTCCATGTAGTGCAGCCATATAGCAGTATCGATGAGACCGCTGCCTGGAAGAAACTGCATTTCATTTTATCGGTTAGGTCTGATTTCCATATAATCGACAGCCTATTGATAGCTATCCATGCTTTCGTTAACTTGGTTTCGATGTCCTTTTCGGTTGATTCAACGCTGCTTCCTAGGTAAGTGAATTTGTCTACTAGTTTAAGAGGGGTTCCTTCTAGAGTGGAGATGTCCCCCGTTTGATTATAGCACATATATTCCGTTTTGTGTGCATTAACATAGAGGCCTATGCTTGTTGCTGTTCGTTCCAAACTATGCAGTAGTGTTTCAGCTTGGTCAGGTGTATTCACCAGTATCGCTATGTCATCGGCGTAGTCGGCGTCGGTAATTGTTGTTGCGGGGTACCTTCTGCTTCTTTTCTTCGTCAGTTCGAAGCCATTCTCTCTGATTTTGTCACTCGATGTCCTAAGTACGTAGTCTAGACAAATGATAAAGAGGTACGGAGCCAGTAGTACTTGTAGTACTCCTGCTACAATGTCAAAGTATTCTGTGTCTCCATCTGGTGATCATACTTTTACTTTAGTGTTTCTATAGAGAATCATTATCGCTGCTACGGTTTCTTTAGGTATGCCGTACGCTAGTAGGATTTGTTCCATCTTTCCTCTGTGAATGGAATCGAAAGCCTTGGTAAAGTCCACAAATATTAATGTTGCTTGTAGGTTTTTTGCCCGTACACCTTTAAGGATTCTACAGATGGTTAATATTTGTGAGGTCGTGGATCTATTTCTTCGGAAGCCATTTTGGTTTTTTTCTAAGTATGTTGTCGATTTTGGGTTCTATGCGGTTTCATAGTAGGGCATTGTAGATTTTGGCTGCTATGGATGTAAGTGTTATGCCTCGGTAGTTTTTGGCTAATCCGAGGTCCCCCTTTTTAGGTAAGGGGAGTATGCATCCCTTCATCCATCTATCTATCGGATTTTGATTGTATACTGCGTTGCAGTGTCGGAGCAGTATGTCGTCGAATTGTCTGGTCTTCCATACTTTCGGGGGATTTTCGTCCAGCCCTGCAGCTTTCCTATTTTTAATTTTTCTGAGAACCGAGCCGAGTTCTTCTTGTGTGAACGGTCCTAGTTTAATGTCTAATTGTTTGCTAATTATTCTGGTGATTGGTTCATGTGTTATTTTCAGTGGGTTTCCTAGTAAGTTTTCAAAGTGCTGTTTCCACAGTTCTATTCTTTCTTGTTGGTTTGCTGCTTTCAGTTTTGCTTTGGCTATGTTCTTTCTTCTACTCACTTCGTTTATTGTTTGCCAGGCTATCCTAGATTGTCTATCTTCCACCGAGTCTCTAATCTTATCTATCTGATTTTGAATGTATTCTGTCTGTTCCTTTATATATATGCCTGCTAATTGATATTATGCCGTTTTTAGTTTTAAGGCATTTGTTTTTGTTGGGTTTTTTTCAATAGTTTTTGGAGGCTGTTTTCACTAGTGCACGTTTTTCTCTCACCACTAAAGTTTCCCATGGGACTCTATATTTAGTTTTGAGTTTTGTTGGAATGCATTTCGCTGCTGCCTCGAGGTGTGCATTGATGAAATTTTCATATTCGTCGTTTGGTGTACTTTTTTTCCGTCTTTTCTTCCGTCTTTTCTTGTAGTGTTTCGATTCTGTTTCTTAATTCTAATACGTATTTATCTCTTATATCTCTGTTGTTCAATAGGGCCCAGTCATAGTGTTTGGTGGTCGCTGTTTGTTTGGCGTTTTTTCGTAGGCTTAACCGTATTTTCACCGTGACTATTCGGTGATCGGTGGACACACCCTCAAAAGAGGAGTATGCCTCGCAATTCATTGCACTATTTTTCCATTTCTTGTTTATAAGGACGTAGTCTATCTGAGCTTTAGTATTGTTTGTGTACGTGCATGTCCATAGTTTGCCCTCCCTTTTTTGGTAGTTTGTATTGAGGCATGCTAATCTATTTTCTATCATGAAATCTGTTAGATGTTGCCCATTCCTATTTGACATGTTGTGGAGGCTGTATTTGTTGTTTCCGTTTTTCCTGATTTGGGCATTCATGTCTCCGCCAATGACTAACATGCTGTGTCTCGGGATGCTACGCACTAATGAGGATAGCTCATCGTAGAAGGTGACTAGTTCAGTTTCTTCACTAACATTGGTAGGGCTGTAGCAGGAGATGATTGTTGCTCTGGGGTTGCCGTTAAAAGTAGCTGCCATCATTCGAGGTTGTATTTTCTAATGCTATTTAGCGTTTTTAATGCTCTAGGTCGTATAAGTAATCCTACCCCTCCTACTGCGGCATTGACAGAGTTTTTCCATGCGGATACAGTGACGAGTGACCAGCCATTGTCAGTTTCGTGATATTTGATATCTTCGGTGTGTGTGTATCTGTGTTCTTGTATGCATATTATGTCAATCTTATATTCTTCGGCCGATGCGATTAGCTCTGGTAGTTGTCCTGTTCTATTTAAGGTTCTTACGTTAAATGTGGCTATTTGTAGTGTTTGCTTGCATTTTAGTAGTTTTGATTGTTTGAGCTCTGTAGCTGATTTTTCGAACACTGAGGCCAGGGCTCCAACCTCAGCAGGACGCGCCCCTTTTTTACCCGCGCGAAGAGCAATGCGGTTTGTGTATGCGGTTTGTGTATGCGGTTTGTGTATGCGGTTTGTGTATGCGGTTTGTGTATGCGGTTTGTGTATGCGGTTTGTGTATGCGGTTTGTGTATGCGGTTTGTGTATGCGGTTTGTGTATGCGGTTTGTGTATGCGGTTTGTGTATGCGGTTTGTGTATGCGGTTTGTGTGTGGGTCATGGTTATCTTTCAATTGCTGTTTTATTCTCTTCTATAGAAGCCACTCTTATAGAGGAGCAGCAGTAGTTCCCAGATCGAACTAACGATCCTGAGCGTAAAGTCGTCGAACTCACGTCCAGGACCTGTTTAGGTATTGAGTTTGGTCGTCCATGGGTTTATTCAAATACCTTTACGTACATCATGCAGCTTCCCATGTGTACGTAGTAATTAAAAAAAGGGGGGGGAGGGGTAATTTTGATTTAAATTTTCTTAAGTTTTAACTTAGTTAAAGTCCGAGATCAAGGTACTTTCGTCAGACTTTCACTGGTACTGAATTTTTTTATTTTCATTTATTTTTTTTTTTTTTTTTTTTTTTTTTTTTGACGGTATTGGGACATGTTCCTAGGCTTTTGAGTTTGTTTTTTTTTTCTCTTTTTTAGGCTTTTACTTTTTCTTCTAAACTACTGTTAGGGCTTTCTTCAAGAATTTTTAAATTATATTATAGAAGAGATTCAAAAACGTTTTGCCTTGTTCGCTGACATTTGGACAGTTTTATAATCAATTTGGGTTTATAGTAGAGTAAGCGTGTCTTTACATTTAAAACGCATAGTTTAAGCATTATTTTACAAATAAAAATACAGCATAACATTTTGTAAAATTCAGCATTTTAAATTAATAGGACTTAAAGACATACTGACCAATATTGATACATTCTTTCCTCTGTTGGCACGTGAGCTCAAATCCTTCCTTTTCCCTTTAACGTTTATTTACTACTGAATTTTAGGTAGTTTTGGAGAAGGTCTACTGTTTAGTCGGCGGCTGGATATTAATTTCATCATTTTTTTCCCCTTCTCTTGGGGGAGGGGGCTTGTGGTAGCATTAGGTGTTTTAGGCTTTTACTTTTTCTTCTCAACTACTGTTAGGGCTTTCTTTAAGAATTTTTAAATTATATTATAGAAGAGATTCAAAAAATTGTCAAATAAGCAGGACCTTATGGAGAAAGTAATCAATATAAAATTTAACTCCAGCCTTCTGAGAACTTTTCATAAAACAGACAAATCTAGTCCTTTGGTGGTTGCTGGAAGACAATTGCTGTATCCAAGTAACTTAGAAAACCTTCTTTAGCCACACAGATTTCCCAGGGAAGGGTTAATCAAAGTACTAATTTTTTTAGAATAACCTGCTGAAATACATATAACCTTTTTATTGTAACATTGTGCACAAACCAGCTCTTGAGTTTATATACTATATGTTGCTTCTTTTGAGAAATATAATTCAGTTGGCATCAATGATAGTCTTTTCTTTTTTTATTTGTTTAGTCCAATGTATAATCATAATTCATTAACCATTACTTTCAAGGAAACATTTATCTTATTTCTTATTTGAAGTCTAAAAGAACCTTAAAAAAAAACGCTTGAGTAAAATTAGGATCATGATTATGTCAGAATGCTCAACTTTCCCTTTTCTCTTTCTGCTTTTTTCCTTTCTCTCTCTCAAGTCACTTTATAACTGCTTGTATATATATTTTTCTCTTGAATTTGTTTTTATATTGCATGTATATGAGGGATGTCTAAAAAGTAATACCAATTTAGCATATTACTACCCAAATAAAAACACTGTACATGTGTTACCAGCACTACTATGCTACTATGTAGTATCTATTGAGATCAGTTTACTTGTTTTATTGGTCCACAAGTATATAAATACCCTCTTCAAAAATTGTCAACTCAATTGTTATTGGTAACTCATTCTAATATCCCAACTTCTCATAAACATAGCCCATCAACATAAAAAAATCAAGTTCCAATCATATCACAAAACTTGCTATCATTTGAATCAAAGCTTGAGCATTTCTTTTGTTATGTGATATAACTAAGGAATTTAATTTAAATGGATCATTTTAACAAAGTTAAAAAGGAATTGAACTTTATTATAAAATAATAATCTAAGGTTTTAATTAAGTTTTAATAATGTATTTATTGAATTTGTTCTTTTTGGGGGGCAATACCAAACTCTTCTAATTTATCATAGACTCAATACTAAACTTACTTTCTTTTATTTTGCAGTTGATTTTTTAAAAACTTACATTAAATATGAAACTCAATTATTTTAGAAAGTTAAAAAAGATCAAACACCTAACAAACAAAACTACACTCTGAATAAAAAGATAATATCAAAATCTGTTATCAAGAAGAAATAATGGACAATAATGAGATTATCTTTGTGACAATAGTTTTTTTTTTTTCTAAATAAGGCTACTGAGTCAAGTATCACTGCACTTCTTCAGTCAAACACTCAGGGTTTTGAGTCCTGTTCAAGGGAGATGACTTTGGTCCCAAAGCAATTAATTGAAAAACAATCGATATTCTTCAAGAAGGGTATTTATGTACTCGTGCATTGGTAGAGCAAGTAGCACTAATCTTAATAGCTACCATATGTAAAAGTAGCAGAGCAGAGTAGTTTACATATGTACAATGTTGTATTTGTATAATAATAAAGATATTAGATTAGTAAATGTTTATGCTTGACTTTTCAGACATCTGTTTGTTTTATGATGCATGGTTTTGTTTTCACACCCTTTCCCAGTCATTATCTAGCTTCAGTTTTGTTGTTAGCCCAAATGAAATATGTAGGTATGATAGTGTATGCAATTGTTTCTGGTTCTAAGATGAAGCACTTGTGAAATGATGGTTTATTTGGACTACTATCCTCTCTCTCTCTCTCTCTCTCTCTCTCTTTTTATTTTTATTTTTTATACTCGTGTCTTCCTCAGGTGCCTCATTCACTTGCAAATAGCTAGAGGGTTGTCCAGCTGAAATTGTAATAAAATTAACAAAAATAAGGATACTAGTTTAAATAATCTATCACATTTTGATCATGCATGCTTTTATTTTCACTCTACTACATCACTTTCCACTTAATTATACCACTTCTCCCAAGTGTGTTGTGCTTGTAGACACATTTTGGTGCACCTTCAATTTGTATGATTTTCTTGTCAAAATTTGTCCCGGTCTTGTTTACTTCCCATCTTTTTAGCTATTGAAGAAAATTGGTGTCAGAAAAGATGATGCCAGTCCTATAAAGGTTGGTTTTGAGTATTTGCTGCTCTCAATGCTAATACTATTACAATTCTAGTTGTCCCTCTCTCCTTTTTTTATCACTGCTTTCAAAAACGGAGTTCCATTCCCTCCCCGTTTTGTAGAACTTAATCATTGTGGTTTCTTTCTTCTGTGTCACTGTATTTACTTGACTTTCAAAAAAAATTCTTATCCTACTCCTTTTTTTTTCCCCCTGTTTTTTTTTCTCTGTAGCTTAGATCTCTCTTTAAATTGTTGCTTTTATACTTGCTAGCTCTCCTTTTCTGCTTTCTCTCTTTTATGTGTCCAAATGTTAACACTTCACATTTTTTTTTCTCCACATTTTGCATCTGAGTATTTAAAATGTTAATCTCCATTTTTAACTCTTAATTTTAAGAATTTTAAAGCAATTTGAATTACTTAATTTTTCCTTGATCTCATTGTATAGAGAAAATTATGCTTTGTATTTGGGTTTTACTTTTCAAATTTAAAGATGAAACATTTATTAAATTTGGTTCAAATCATAATTACCAAAGGTAAAATAATTACTCCTGATATCTGAATTTTTGAAGAAATTCTGGAAATTTTAGTTTTTAAAGATTGTAAAAAGGTGATTTTTACCAAGTTATTTCATAATCTACCCAAATTTTGTACATTCTGTCAAATTAAGCATTACATTTGTATTATTGAAGTCCTCATTCAAAAAAAAATGTCTTGCTCACTCTCATTCAATTTTATCAAATCATCTTTCTACTCTTTCCTTCTTACCTTTAAATAATGTTTAGAAAAAACTCTGGTTTCTGTCTTTGATGTAAATTATTAAACCTTTCTTTAATATATATATATATATATATATATATATAGCATGAAAGTAATAGATTATGGAATTCAAACTGTCTTCAGTTCACATCTTATAGATTTTTATTTTTTTACTTCAGCAATTTTAAAGAAGTCCAAATCCTGCAATTATTTTGTAGATTACTAGTGTGAGAATCTTAATTTCATTTAAGTAGATATGTGGACAGTAAGTTTTTTTGGGTTTTTTTTTTTTTTTTTTTTTTAATACTTTGAAATGCCCTTTTGAGAACATTGATTTCATCATTATCATATTCTTTTATAAAAGTAGATGCTATTTTATTTAGTAAATTTATATCTAGCTTATCCTAAACATGAATTTTTATTGGGCATTTTATAGTGATCTTTTTTGCCTTTTCTTTTTTTTTCTCTCTGTGTGAACATCAATTTTTTATAAGTTATTTCCCTTGGATATTAGTGTTTCAAAACCTGAAATATTCTTATTTCTCTTCTTTTTAACTCATGATTATTTGTATATCTTTCAGCTTTTTGCTTATTTTACCAGGAACATTTAATATTTCTTATTTGATTTTCTTCTACTGTATTTTATTTTGAATGGGGAAGTCTTTCTTTTTTTTTTCCAATTTTAGATAAGCATTATCAAAAGCTAATAAACATCAACCATTCTGAAATTTAAATTACCATATAAAACTGAACCCTTGAAATGATGCACCAAGTTTAAAATATTTTGCTTTCTGACTTTTTCATATCTTGGAAATAAATGATTACAAAAAGATGTACCTACCTAACACTAGAAACTTAACTATACATAAAATCTTGAAACTTGGAAGTATGCAAAAATCTTTCATCTTAAGTTATATAAAGTAGGTTATGTTTTGACCATGAACCAACTTAACATTCTCAATCCCTTTGTTGTTTTTATCTATTTTAACCCACCTCTTGCTTTTAATATAATTGTGTTGTGCAAAATAATGGCTAAAGCTTTTGAGTGTTTTCTTTTTGGCAGCTTTTTACCCTTTTCTTCTTTCATTCCTCTCATTTTAATTTCTATTCTTAAGTCTGCTTATTCACAAGCATGTAAAGAAATATACCAGTATGAGCAAAATTTTGTCATATAAATCTTGGAAATTTACACTGAGGTATCTTGTGAATTTTATATTCTTATATGTATTAATGTACCAGATTTTATTTAGTCTTGACATTCATTAACAAAGATTATGAAATTTAAGTTTCAAGAATTTTAGATAAGGTTTTGGTTAATCATCACCGATTTTAATCTTGTGGATACAACATTCTTATAATCTATAGACTTCTTTCATACAGTCTTAAGTCTTTATGCTTAAACTTATATTTTTTGGAATTATTTGTATTTTATCTTGTGAAATTTAAATATGTCCTGACATTAAAATAATTTTAAGAATATGAACAGAATAACTTTTTTCCTGCTACTAGAAAAAGATTTATATAATGTATGTTAAAATGTCTTATTTATAGAATTAAAACTGAAAAAATTTAGACATTAGAGAAAAATGACATTTTTCTCTTCTACCCAGTGAGTTTTATTTAGTCAATCTCAGTTTTAATGTTAAAGTCTAGAATTATATGTACTTAGTGTGTTCAGAAAATCATACTTGATGACATTTGTTAATGAAACTTTTGCAAAGTTGAAATTTTGCATATTTATGCACATTCAAAGAAGGTAGATTTTAAACCAGCTAATTAAATCACTTTTTATTAGAAATTTTATGAAAATGATTTCTTTGCTGTGTACAACATTTGTGAGTGATAACCAATTCATTCTCCATAAAATAAAGCTTCCTTACATACATATATATATATATATATATATATATATATATATATATATTGTGTGTGCATGTGTGTAATAAAAAAAAAAATTTTTTTTTTTTTCATTCAAGCTAAATCAATGTATATAGCCTAAATTTTCCTAAATTAATCAGATACTCTTTTTTTTTTTTTTCAATATACCTAAACTAACTTAAATTAGGAATGTATGTTTATAATTTTTCTAGTCCAGATATGATCAAATTTATTTGAGGAAATTTTATTAGTATTCAAAAGTTTTACAACCAGTGATATATCAAGTTCAACTCATTGTAAACATTGTTAAAATGATTCATCTAAATACATAATCAAGTTTTCAATGTATATATGTTTGATATAATGATTTATTGTATAGTAAGTCCTGAAATTGATATTTTTAAATATAGAAGACGATATATCAAATAAGTATTATATTTAACATTATTTCCAGAATTTAAAAATAATTATTAGTTTCTTACTCCCTCATTATTGCAAACATTTTTTTGTTTAGCCAATCCACTGGTTGACTGTTAAAGTAAATAGTATAAATTTGAATAATTATCTTCTGACAGAACAAGCTTACATGCTATACCCAAAAAGATTGTCAAGTTTCCAGTTTTATCCTGTTAACAGCTGAAGACTGAATCATTTAATAACATTGTAATAAAAAGCAACAAACAAATTAAAATGCTTTTTTCATTTTGATCTCAAAAATAATTAAATGAGAACTGTTACCATCTGCATAAAACAGTTGTTGAATGTTTTTACCTTTTAACACTGACATTTTTTCTTGCTTTAATGCTTGAAACAATTTGACCTAAAGATATTTTACATTTTAAGGAAAAGACGACTGCTACTGTTTCACTACATTTTTCTCTGAATAATTTCTTTTCATGTTTTCAATATATTTTGTATGATTTTCTATCCTTTTTATTTCTTTCTTTTATGAAATTATTTTTCTTTTTAAATTGCTTGGTCCATATTACTTACAGGACAAAGGTTACTGGCTGTTGACCAAATTAAGTTCTGTATATTAAGTACTCTGAGTAGAATGAATGAATGTGTGATTGTTGTAGTCCTACTCAAATAACCTATTATCTTCTGAGTATCTTTTGACCTTCTCATTTAAGTATGGCCCAGTATTATTTCCTTGACATCTTTCTAGCTTTTGAAGAAAACCACTGCCCGGAGGAGTGATGCCAGTCCTATAAAGGTTGGTTTCAGATATTTGCTTCTACCGTAGTGAACTGCCCAATACCAATTGTTATCCCACAAACTGCTTCTCTTTCATTATCTTTTTTCTTTTTTTCTTTTTTTTTTTTTTTTTTTTTTTTTTTTAAGAACTTCATAGTCTTATATTGTGACAATGGTTTCCAGTCTCTTACACCTACCCATACACAGATTAAATTCTTGGAGATATCCTCAATATTTCCCTTTATTTTTTTTTTAAATAACCTGAGTATCATAACAGACTTTCTTCTATGCCTACCCTCACCCAGCCTGATTCCATTGGGAAATATTTTTAGTCAGAGTTTGTCTCATTAGTTGTTTTTTTTTTCCCCTAACAAGATAAATTCAATTAGTCACTGTTTAAAAATGTAAATTTAAATGGTAACTGAAGTGCCAAAAGATTAAAAACACCTATCTAATAACATGTAACTCCTCCTCTTGCCAGATTAACACCAGCTATATAATTTGGCATATAATCTGCAAGATGCTGGTGTCGCATAAGTATATCTATCCATGCATATTCTCTGGTTGTTCATTACCAAGTTGTTTGTTAGATGAGGCTGAGGAAATTTTTTGAGGTCTGCAACATATTCTGTATATTGTCATTGAGTCTTAAATCTAGCAATTATTGGGTCAATGGAGCATGTGGAAGTTAACAAAGTTTCTGCAAGCTAATTTTGTGTCATTCATGCCTAATAGAGGGTAGCATTATCTTAATTGAAACTAAGTGTCGTACCTGGGGAACATGACAAGAATGAAGAGTGCAAATGGTTTACAACAAAATCTGTGTATGCCACACCTGTTAAAACAGACTGACCATGCAATGCAGTTTCATGTCATACCTAGGATACACCTATGATTATTAAATGCAGTTTTCACTATATAGTGCATTAACTGAAGGATTTAGCGTCACCAACATTGAATTGGGATATGATTTGATACAGTATTCCTTTCATTGAGTGGTTATCATCCTTGTCAGACACCAGTGATCCTATTTATATATTACTCAGTTTTTATGTATTGCTGATCTGTTAGGAATTCATAAATTCCTGATATACTCGTTATTGTTGCTCTCAAGAAAAATCTTGAGCGGTTTTCATTTGGGAGGTAGTATGTATTTATCAACCCCTCTCCCTAGACAAGGATGTGTCACAGGGTCAATTTTTAAGTGGAGTTTAACAGGTTTAGATTCAGAGTTTTCCTCTTTCTAGACTGGCTGCCTAACCAAGGCTAAAGAACCTAATCTGCCTTGCTATTTACCCATAACTGGAGCGAGAATAAGAGGATTCATGCCTTTCCTAAGGGTATTAGTGCTTTGTGAAATACAATTAAACTCCTTCATCATTTGAACTCATGTGACCATGTCCATTTTCTACAATGATAATCATTACACCACAGGCACCTTTGGAGGTAGTACCCCATCTTTCTGGCTCCAACAAACATTCTGCAGTTAAATACTATACAAGGTACACTGTATTTCACAGGGTTTCATAGTCATTGACCAACAAGTTTACTGTTGTTAAAGCCACATCACCTGGGTCTCCCTGTCAATGGAGCTTAGTAAGATAGGAATACTTGTTATAAATGTGTACTATTTTTATTTGTCTATAATCATTTGCTTGCAATTTTGAAAAAAATGTATTGGGACATTGAAAATATAGTTATGATTATGATCAAACTTTTACAGATGAATCCACTTTTGGCATTAGAAAAACTATAAGGAGTTGATATGCTGTTAAATAAACCAAACCTTAATTAGGCCAGTGAAAATCACCACTGGGGAAGGAAGGACTGTGTTATTTAAACCCATGGTTGCCACTACTTCATTACTGATTACATTGATATGGCTGAGTTCATTTCTACAAGTGGGGGAAAACCATATAATTTTTGGCACTTCAGTGATATATGTGAATTCTTTATAATAACTTAATTCTTATTTATCCTTAACTAATTCAAA
The DNA here is from genome assembly GCA_963585895.1 of Sepioteuthis lessoniana. NCBI lineage: Eukaryota > Metazoa > Mollusca > Cephalopoda > Myopsida > Loliginidae > Sepioteuthis > Sepioteuthis lessoniana. Next base: position 67,723 of record CAUZXS010006599.1, read on the forward strand.
TGCATGTCATGATCAGGAGAAAAGTTTGGGGGACAGTTTTTAAAGGATTTATATAACACAAAAGAAGCAACAGAAAATAAACATAGTAAACACACTGATATATACTCATTTTCTGTCTCTGAACTAAACATTACATACAAAAGTTGGTAGAACTTTGTTCTTGTATAATAATAAAATTCTACACTTGCTTTAAACTATGAAGTTTGTGTTTGCAACTTCTCCAGTGACACCCCCTTCAAGAGAAATAATATTAGTTTCAAACACTTACAAAAAAAAAATTCCATTTAACAATTTTAACATATGGTGAAAGTAATTTCAAAAGTGTAAGTAGATAATATCTGATTAACAAGATGGGTTGTAATATTTTCAATGTTTTTAATTGTTACTTGACAACATAAATTAGTTCACTATTGTTTATCAGATAATGGCTTATCAATAGAGCATTGGATTTTAAAAAATAATTAAATCGGATTTGTGCTTAAACCTGTTTGCAAGCAAGTTATCAGCACAGAGGGAGCTCTTTACTTATATTAGTAATTACATTAATTGCTCTTTAACAAAATGCAGAAGAGTCTGGTCAATTTTAAGTGACTAATAAAGACAGTTAACCTTTGACATGCAGATATTTCTTGCATAGATAATATAAAATTTCTATATTAATGTTTTTATAGTTACAGAAGAAAAACTTTATAAAAAGTTTACTCTGCAGCAATTTCTCAGATAAAAGATTAATGGAAGGCGATAACTCCATTTTCTTCATTCTGATTTTCTTTCCAGGAAAACCATCCCCTAGTATTAGTTGACTCTTTGGAGTCCCTATACGACTTTTAGAGATTTACATTGCTTTCACATATAGTCATACGATACAGATACTTTTATATCTCCATATTGCTGTCTGGTCCATATATTTGTAAGAGAAAGGTTTCTACATTATTACAATTACTTTAACATTACAGTTATCAATTTATCAAGAGAAAAAAAGATGGTATAATAGATTAGAATATAGAAAAATAGATCACTTTTCACTTGTTTAACTGTATTCTAACTTAAAAGAAAAAATGCTGGGCAGGGCTGGCATAATACTCAAATTTGATAGTTTATAATTTTTCATTGTGCCTCTCCATCCCCCTAACCCAAAAAAGAAAGTCCTGTTGAGATACTCAAAGAACAGCACCATTCTTCTCACTTATTTTGATGCTTTTTTTATTTGTTTGACTCTAAATATGATATATTTATTTATTTATTTATTTTATAAATGACTTGTTTTACATCATTTTATTGTTTTTGAAATATATTTTACACTAAAGTCTGCAACTAACTGCACCATTTGACAATTACAGTTCTGTATATTTTTTGTTTTATTTTTCCTTTCTCAAAATATTTTTGCTTTTAACCTACATAAAAATTTGAGAAATCTGCAAAAAATATTTTCTATTACTATGTCTATGCATTAAAAAATTACTTTTTACAAGGGCCTTTTTTCTCTTTTCTGTACATTCATAAAAGGTTTGAGAGAAAAATCTTGTCTTGCATAATAATTACTTAATAAACTAAACTAAATATTACTCAAGACAATGGAAGTGAAATTTGGCATTATATGATTCATCATTGTGCTTCTGAATTATTCATAATAGCCTGACTCATCTTTGTGTGTGTGTGTGTGTATATATATATATATATATATTGTGTGTGTGTGTATTACAATTTAATCTTTTACAAAATTATTGATTTACATTTATTTGACCAAAGCAAAGTAAAATACTTAAATGTTTAAAAACTCTGATATATACATATTTACCAACCCCTCCGCTGGGGCAGGATATGACACAAGGTTGATTTTCAAGCGGAGTTTAACAGGTTTGAATTCAGTTTTCCTTCTCCTAGACTAGTTGCCTCATGAAGGCTGAAGAACCCAGTCTGCTCTACTATTTAGTCATAGCTGGAGGGAGAATAATTGGATTCATACCTTTCCCAAGGGTATTAGTGCTATGTGAAATATAATCATTTTCATCCAGGATTTGAACTCGTGTTGCCATGTCCATTTCCTACGCCGATAACCATTACACCACGGGCACCTCTGTTATATACTAATAGTTTACTCTTTTCAAATTTCAATTTGAAGACAATCATTAATCACTGATAAAACAGGAATTTTAAAAAGTTGAGTTTCAATTTAAAATACATGATTACTTTTTTTTTCTTTTTTTTTTATTAACATTGGCAAGTGAAGAAAATTGCTCAAAAATCTATTCAGTGAAGAGTCCATGTGTTGTAATGGCTAATATGCTGAACTGTGATTTCAAACTCCATTCATGCTATTGTGTCCACTTTCGGGCTAATACTCTTGGGAAAGGTATGAACCTCCTTATCCCTTCAGTTATAGGTTAAGTATTACTATTGCTGTTCTTCTACAAGGATAGATTTGGCTTTAAATAACCCACAAAGGTTGATGTGCCATTAAATAAACCGAACGAGAGGCAGGACTCTGCCACTATGTTCAAAGATGGGTGCAGTAAATGAGCTGGGTACTCTGTGCTGCACCAGGGGTTTTGTGCACAATGCATTGCTGGTTGTGGAGGAATCCCTATGTTCTAGTGACTAATATGCTGAATTGTGACATCATAGGGGGTGAGTTCAAACTCCAGTTACACTATGATATTCACTTTCAGATTAATACTTTTGGGAAAGGCATGAAGCTGCTTATTAGCTATGGGTCAAATAGTAACACTTCTCTTCTTCTGCAAGGGTGGCTTTGGTATTAAATAACCCATGAAGGTTAATATACCATAAAATAAAGAAACCATAAAGTTCATTCAGTACATTTTCAAAGGGGTTTGTTTTCTTTAGAGACCTCATTTTATTCTGGCTACTCTGCTGTTAATATATTGTATCAATTGTGTAAACTTCTGAGAATTTAAAAAAAGATTTATTCCCCTGAAGAGCAAAATAAATGTTTAGCTTTTTTTAGGAAGACATTTCCAAAAATTGATCCAAAAATAAATAAGAATAAATGGAATTAGCTTACAGAATGTTTCATGCTATTAAATGCTATGTTATATAATTTCTAGAGTTAGAATAAGAGCAATACATTTACTACTAAACATTTTGGCTGTCAATAGTGGTTTTGAATGTGTCCTGTGGTATATATTCAAACTTAAAATTAGAAGATTTTCTAATTTGTTAAAATAATTTTTGCATTTTATTTCTGTTTTAAAATACCTGACCACTTCTCATATATTCTATATAAATTGAAGAACTAGAAGTAGGTTTTATTTTTCATGACTATTTCAAATTTTCTGCTGATAGTACTTATTTTGGATGAGGTTGTCTTGGTTATTCTAGTATTAACTATTTACTTGGGTCATTAAGTGTTGGTAAAGTTAGCAAATGAAATAAATGTGCTGACTGCCAAATAATGATTTGTAGAAATTGTTCAGAAATTAAAGTGAGATACTTAAAGTATTTTACTTGCCCAAGCACTTTTTCATACCATCTGATTAAAAGTAATTAAAATTGAAAATTGTTTGACAAAATATAAACAGAACTGTAATATTTTTTTTTCTTGCATTTTTATTTCAAATTTCTTTGTTTTTGTCCTGATCTATCTTAGGCAAATTATGCTTCTGGAATTTTATTACTAAAATTTATCAATGTGAGAGATTGGTATGCCTTACTCTTAAAACCTGTGGGTAACTGTTCTTACCATGGTGCTTGTCTCCATTTCAAGTTATACCTATAAACCTATTCCACTGGAGTACCATTTCTGTTACATGAATATGCCCCTGATCTTCAATTGTCTACAATTTTAGCATGTCACCTTGACCTTTCATTCATTCAGTTGCTTTGAATCTTGCTTAAAATCAGATCAGGAAATTGCTCTATTAGTAAAACACTTGAACATACAGCCTGAGTTTTATTCAATATTGGTAGAGCAGTAGACTAGAGATAAGATCAGGTGTCAGATTCATTTCTCAATGCCACCATTTGTAGCTCATTTTATATAGAGAAATAGCTAAACTGGTACAACAAAGATCAAGTTTAAAGTTCAATGTTGTTCTCATCATGCCACGGTTTTTTGTTTTTTTTAAATTGTAACTTGAAAGTATTGCAACCATGAATTAGCACTCTAAAGCTATGTGATTTCCTTAACTGTAAAGTTTCCAATTATAATATCTAACCTAAGTTTAACAAATGACACACTAAGATTCTTGAATGTTTTTGTTCCATCCACTTACACAAGATGGTTCCTTTAACTATATTTTCTATTACTAAGGTATTATTGATCTCTTATTAATGTCTCGCTGTTGGCTGGAGCTGTAAAATACACTGATTGCACTTATGCTGAGGAGTAAAGCACCCCCACCCTCCATGAAACAACCTATTGGTTGTGGATGATAACCTGTAATGCTCAACTATGAAGTCCTAGTAGCTGAGCAGTCTATGACCTGGGTGGTAAGTGGCCACATATCCTGCAACACTCTACTTCAGCCCTTACTTGGGCTAGATGGGCAGTTGTAAAGATTGATCCAATCAGTTGGCTGGTCATGTTAAGCCCTAGCACCTATATGATTACATCCCAACCATATTCGACAAATTGCTTTTTTGGTAAACAAACACCTAGCATTTTTTATCTTAGAGTTGCTAGAAGGCATTGGATGAGAGTCAACTGCATCAAGAGAAACAAGACTTTAACCACTGTTTACCTTTAAAGTACTAGATTTTGACTACTGAGAGCCTGGAATTAGTAAGGGTTTGGAATCCCTCTCCTAACAAAAGTTTAAATATTAACAGAATTCCCTTGATTCATCATAATTGAATCACCAGAAGAAACTCTTTTTGTCAGACTGTCCTCTTTCTTGATTGAAAAGGTAATCTCCAGCAGGGCACACTCTCAGACTGTGAACAAAAATCAGAAATGGCAATCTACTTGTGGTAGATGACAAGAAATGTCAAAAACTTGATAAAAATGAAAACCTACCATGATTTGAAGTGTAATGTTTACTCACATGAAAACCTTAACACCTTAATTATCTCTGGCTCCACCAGAGGAAATAAAAACAGCATTAGGAAAGCAAGGAGTCACAAACTACAAAAGGATAACCATGAGAATGGAAGAAATACAAACTCGCTCATTTTAACATTTAACAAATCCATTATTCCCAAGGAAATAAAAATTGGATACTACCTCAAAAAAGTGGAACACTACATCCTTAAGGTAGTTTAAATATCAAAAATATGGACACCCCAAAGAGACCTACAGAGGACATCTGACATGTAGAAGGTGTGGCTGAAAAGACCCTGCCCACATGAAAGAAAGTTGTCCCAATGAAAACCAAATGCTCAAACTTCCAAGAGAACTATCTTACCTTTTCAAGAACTTCCAAGATATACAAAAGAGAGGGGAAAATCATGGAGGTGAAATATAGAAGAAATATAACACTTATATAATGGAATCCTATATGAGCATTAACACCTACACCAATGTAGCACAGAAGGTAAGTTCAATCAGAAACAACAATCAACCAGATAAATACAGAGCTGTTATTAAGAATATTAGTGCAACTGGGACCTCATCACTGGCTAAAATTTCAAGAACAATTTTAAATACTTATACAAAAAAAAACAACCTACAACAAACACTCATACTACTGCCCCCCAAAAATATCTGTAGAAAACCTCAAATCTCCAACTTAAATAAATACCATAAAAGAATTACAAAGATTTCTGATCCACTCACCAATCCCCAAAATAGATAACTCTGGAAAACCCCATATCACAGATTCAGAACCAAATACCAAAGGAAACAATTTTAGTTACCCCAGCCAAACAGGAACCTGTCCCCCCCCCAAAAAAAAGCATGTGTAACTGAACAAAAATGACTGAAAATATCAAACACCTCATCATCCCAATCCAGAGACCCCTTAACATCAGTAACAAAATCACAAAACAAGACCATACAAAGAAAGTAAGACAATGTAACTCTCAAGAATCAAAACACAGTAAAACTAAAACCCTGAGTGTAGAAAGTCAGGATATTCAAACTGGCAACATAATTGTAAACTTCAAAGTAGTAGAGATCGATATAAAACATAAATAATTTAACAAAATGACCATTTACAAAGCATATGTCTGTGAAGCAAAACTGTCTACTAACCTTTTATCACATGCTTTAATAATTCATTTACAAATATTTACCAATAGATATTCACTTACAAGTCATATATATATATATATATATATATATATATATAAGATTTGGCATTAAATAACCTACAAGGTTGATAGGTTATTTTGTTTGATGGCCTATCTTAATGATATTAGCAATCTGTCATTTTTCAAGTGTTTTACTATTAAATATTTTTGCAGAAATTTGCTACTTCCTACAACTATTACTCTTTGGTTAATAATCTCAGCTGTTATAGTTTTGAATTAAATTTCTTTTGTGTTAAAAGAAATTTTAACTTTCATTGTAGGAAATGAACTGCAGACTTTATAGAATCTCATCTAATGCTCCTTTACTTAAACCACACTTAGCTTATTTCTACAAGACTAATATCAAATGAGACAATATCCTAATCATATTAATCTTTTACATACTCATAAAAAAGGACAATTTTGTTCTTAGTAAAAAAAAGAAAACAATGACTTGAAAGGACTTTAATTATTTTTTTTAAAACTGGGGCGGGGGTAATTAATACTTCATTAAGTGGGAAAATACTTTTCTTATTTTGTAACAGAATTATTTCAAACTAGTATAAGTACCCAGCATTGTTATGAAATATCCTAAAATAATTTTGAGAACAAATATTAACTTCGCAAGAGATTTGGAAGAATTCCTTCCCAAACCTGCATGTTTTTTAAAGATATATTGAGCTAACACTTTTAAATCAGTTAACTAAAATTATAATAAATCAAATTCAGATGTAGATATGAAAAATATCTTGCTCATTAAGTATTGTGCATTTAGGCTGTAGTCTTTCATCAATGAAATGTTTAACCAATATTTTTTGATTTGTTTCTTATTCTATCAAGTCAAATGTCTGTTTTATTAGAGTATGGTATTTTGAAACATTTCATCTACCTATTTATTTCTAATTATATAAAAGGCCACAAAATATATGGTCAGCCCAGTTGGCTGGGGCTATAAAATACATAGATTGTATCTCTGCAGAGGGGTACACTCTCAAATAATGCTGGAGATTTGGGGAATGTGAAGTACCCCTTCATTACTATTGCTCTCAGGTCCACTCTGATAGGGTCCTATTTATGGGTCAAATA
>CAUZXS010006600.1:0-7500 GCA_963585895.1 Sepioteuthis lessoniana
CAACGCCACAGGGACCCACCCGAGATATATATATATATATATATATATATATGTAGAGAGAGAGAGAGTGTGTGTGTGAGAGAGAGAGAGAGAGAGAGAGAGAGAGAGAGAGAGAAGGCAGGAGAGTCAATAATAAATCTGTAAGACTTTCTATTTTAAAAAACTTTATTTCCTTATTTGATGCAGATTTAATTATATTGTCTGTTCTTGACAGTTGAATAAGTTCCTGGTCTGTCTAAAAGAACGAAAGAGAGAAATCTTGGGAAAAAAGGATGAAAGAGAGTGAGAAAAGAAAGAAAGAAAGATGGAATGAATGAATGAAAAAAGAAAAAAAAAAGAAAAATCTTGAAGAAGATAAATATCTGCAAAGAAAGAAAAAAAGAAAGAAATGTAAATGATGAAAGAAAAGGGATAACTTGAAGAAAATGAATAACTCGAAAGAAAGAAAAAGGAAAAAAAAAAGGAAAAAAAAAAAAGGAAAAAAAAAAGGAAAAAAAAAGGAAAAAAAAAAAAGAAAAATCTGAAAGAAGATGAATATCCGCAAAGAAAGAAAGAAAGAAAGAATGACAAAACAAAAGAGAGAAAAATCTCGAAGATGAATATATTGAAAGAAAGAAAGAAAGAACGAAAGAAAGAAAGAAAGAAAGAAAGAAAGAAAGAAAGAAATGAAATTGATTAAAGAAAAGAGAAAAAATCTTGAAGAAAATGAATATCTTGAAAGAAAGAAAAAAAGAAAGAAAGAAAGAAAGAAAGAAAAAGGAAAAAAGAGAAGAATTTCGAAGAAGATGAATATCTGCAAAGAAAGAAAGAAAGAAAGAAAGAAAGAATGAATGACAAAGCAAAAGAGAGAAAAATCTCGAAGAAGATGAATATCTTGAAAGAAAGAAAGAAAGAAAGGAAGAAAAAGGAAAAAAGAGAAGAATTTCGAAGATGAATATCTGCAAAGAAAGAAAGAAAGAAAGAAAGAATGACAAAGCAAAAGAGAGAAAAATCTCGAAGAAGATGAATATCTTGAAAGAAAGAAAGAATGAAAGAAAGAAAGAAAGAAAGAAAGGAAGAAAAAGGAAAAAAGAGAAGAATTTCGAAGATGAATATCTGCAAAGAAAGAAAGAAAGAAAGAAAGAATGACAAAGCAAAAGAGAGAAAAATCTCGAAGAAGATGAATATCTTGAAAGAAAGAAAGAATGAAAGAAAGAAAGAAAGAAAGAAAGGAAGAAAAAGGAAAAAAGAGAAGAATTTCGAAGATGAATATCTGCAAAGAAAGAAAGAAAGAAAGAAAGAATGACAAAGCAAAAGAGAGAAAAATCTCGAAGAAGATGAATATCTTGAAAGAAAGAAAGAAAGAACGAAAGAAAGAAAGAAAGAAAGAAAGAAAGAAAGAAATGAAATTGATTAAAGAAAAGAGAAAAAATCTTGAAGAAAATGAATATCTTGAAAGAAAGAAAGAAAGAAAGAAAGAAAAAGGAAAAAAGAGAAGAATTTCGAAGAAGATGAATATCTGCAAAGAAAGAAAGAAAGAAAGAAAGAAAGAATGAATGACAAAGCAAAAGAGAGAAAAATCTCGAAGAAGATGAATATCTTGAAAGAAAGAAAGAAAGAAAGAAAGAAAGAAAGAGAAATCATAAATAAGATGTGAAACGAAGAAAAAAATTGAAAAATAGACAAAAAATCTGGGGACAAATGAGATTTAAAAAAAAAAACATTGAAAAGAAGATAAAAATAACAAACAACAAAAAACAACCAAATTAAATGAATTTTTTACCAATTTTTCCTTCTGTCCTCATCTCCACTCGCACCTGAATTAAATCTTATCGTCATTTTAATTTCCTGTTTGCACATTTTTCTTGTTCGAACTCGGAAGTTGACACAAGGGAGGTAATTTTAAAATACACATCACACTTATTTTAAATTCAGTCAGAATTTATTTTAAATATAATTTGTTCAATTTAAGATTTAAAAAAAAATGTCTTTTTGTTTTTTTTACATTCATTGGGGCTACTTTTTATTTTTTTATATTTCAATATTTTAATCATTTCTACTCTTCGTAAATTTCAACTATTCTTCGTAAAAATCGCTTGAGATGAAAAAGAAGTAAGACTCTTGCAGTATTCAGCTATTATTTATCAAAATTATGATAGGACTCAGAAAAACAGCAAATGTGGGTGATGTGAAGAAAAAGTCGGTTGGATGGTCTTACGGTATGACAAAACTTATTGCCGAAGTCATTTTTTTTTTCAAGTAATCCCATGGTTTTAAGAATTCTTATCTATGACTATTATTTTGTGTCCAAATTATATGGTATCAAGTATTTCAGATTATTTTAAAATAGAAAACAAAAATGGGAAGAAAAACAACTGTACGGATATTTCAAGCGACAAACTAAGAAAAGTTCATTCGAGATCACTTGAATATTATTGAGAAGGGAAAACCTAAAGAGGAAAAAGTCTCTTTCCATAGCAGCACAAAATGATTACAAAAAAACTAATTGTAACACATTAATAAGTCTATTTTTGGTAGACGGTCCGCGAACGAAGCAATATTTTATAATGACATGCTCGAATATGAAGAAACTCTTCAGAATTCCGCTTAAAAAACAATTTATCTTATAATGAAAAACAAAAAAAAATTATTGTGTAGATTATTTTTCAGTTTATCTATGACTGAAACTACATCACCAGTAACGTCACACTTCCCTAGTTATTTACATTGTATTCTCCGTGATAATTAAATAATCGTTATTTAATCTTAATTAACATCTTATCAATTAACGATATCTCTATTAAAGCCTAGCTAACTAAGACTGGTTGGTTGGTTAGTTGGTTGGTTGTGTTTTATGGAATATTAACCCTTGTAAGTTATTTAATGCCAAACCCTGTTTACATATATATAGTAAAAGTAAAGTTGGTGACCATGGTCGAGGGTGACCAAAAGGCTCCCTTTTCAATAGCTACTACACCGATGCGTAGGGGAGGGCGCTACTCCTTTCCCTGGATTGCTCCACTTTACCCTTGATACGTACTTTATATTGCTGAGTGTTTAGCAAGGAGGTATCAAGTACCCTTTTTAAAGTCTTTGGTATGACGCGATCTGGGATTGAACCCCGGTTTCCCGGACCATTGGCGAACACTCTACACACTATATGATTTGTATTAGTTTGTTGGTAACAATTTTTAAACGAACCAGAAGATATTTGTGCGCACAAAATTAAATGGCTTCAGCACTTTATGATTCTATTCAACATTATTCATTTATTTGCACACAGTTAAATGACTTTAGCTAGGATAGTTTTCGTGATAGGTGGTAGGTGACCGTATAGTTGGTGCCTCTTGGGGTATTGCTGCCAGGACTTGTTTAATATTGCTCTCAACATTCTTGTATAATTGCCGTTTAGCTTCTTCTCCAGCCGTTTAGTCAGCGTCCAAGTAGTGCATCCATATAGCAGTATCGACATGACCGCAGCCTGGAAGAAACTGCGTTTCATTTTATCGGTCAGGTTTGATTTCCATATGATCGAAAGCCTATCGATAGCTGTTCATGCCTTCGTTAGCCGTGTGTCGAACTATCCAAGCTAGACGAACCAGACATGCCGGACACTTCTGGAGAAGCAAGGACGAGCTCGTAAGTGATGTACTCATGTGGACCCCCGCATATGGCCAATCAAAAGCTGGACGACCAGCTCGAACATACATACAGCAGCTATATGATGATACGGGATGTAACCCTGAAGACCTGCCGGAGGCGATGAATGATAGGGAGACGTGGAGAGAGAGGGTCAGGGATATCGGTACCTGTGGCATGACATGATGATGATGATGATGATGAAATGACTTTAAGGATTGTTAATTAACACTAATGGTTCTAATTGCTCACAGTTAAATGGTTTCAAGTTTTGCTAACAGTGATAGTTTTATTTGCATACAGGTAAATGGTTTCAAATATTATTCATTTGTTTGCACACAGTGAAATGCTTCCATGTGTTGCGATGCTATACTGAGAATTCTATTTAACAGGCATTGGTGTACATACAGTTAAATGATTTTTAGTATACAAGATGATGAAATATTTCTGTTTGATCCACCGTTGGCACCCTAACAGCTACTGACATCTATTCTGGGTCAGAGAGGATCTAAAAGTAATCGAAATCAAGGAATACTTCACATTCCTCAAAGCTCTTGGGATAGTGCTTTTGGCATCGAATGGTTTACTGTTACATTTGTTGCATAATCGTAATACATATACAACCATACACATATACATGCAGAAGTAAAATCAACAATAATGACGAACAAACACACTTCTTTAGAAAAATATACCTCTCACACTTTATTCGAAATGGTTGCGAAAGGGTTATGTGTGAAAGGTGAGTTGGAGACTGAACAGACTGCAACATATTGACCCCAAGTTCCTCTGTCTTTAGCAGCACTTCTTTCTCGTTCTGCTGGGCTGCTCAATCGGGGGTCCTGAGGACACAGCCCTCTCTGGGAGCTGGTTCTCACTACAGCATCTTATCTCCAACTAACTCCAACTACAACTCAAACTAACACCTTGTGGCTGTGCCCGAGGTGTAATCGTTATCGTCGTAGGAAATGGACACGGCGACACGAGTTCAAATCCTGGACGAGACTGATTGCATTTCACATAGCACTAATACCTTGGGAAAGGTATGAATCCAATTATTCTCCCTCCAGCTATGGGTAAATAGTAGGACAGACTAGGTTCTTCAGCCTTGGTAAGGCAACTAGTCTAGGAGAAGGAAAACTCTGAATTCAAACCTGTTAAACTCCGCTTAAAAATTGACCTTGTGTCATATCCTGCCCGAGCGGAGGGGTTGGGTAAATAGGATCTCCAACTAACTCAACCTGTCTGTGGCACCAGATTATATAATTGTTTGACACCCACCTGCTTCTTGTGGGCGTCACATCTGCACCCAATTCAACCCGTCCACAGTCAAGGTTATACCCTGATATCTTCGACCGGATGTACTTGTTATTTACACAGGTCTATCTCTTATTTGACAGCTCGGCCGAGGGTCAATATGTTACACATATTGGGGGGGGTTCTTACTTCCTTGCAGAGATACACTCGGCATATTCTGCAGCACCCCCCACAGTCAACTGAATTGTCTTAAATCAGTAAGTCAGATTTTACACAACGTCATTTTATAATGGGAAGACATGCACAAAATGTGACTCATGCTTGGTCGTCACAAAAGTGCTTGATCCCGTTGGCATTGACCATATGGGGTGTCTCAGACATCAAGCGTTGAACTCAGACTAGTGAAGCAGGTATTGCCTGGGGATGGATAGGCACCCCTTGGACATGGTTATCATCCTAATTACAGCCACCGGGCACAAACGCCAAGCGGGTCCCAGAAAACTGCAGAAAGGGGCAAGCCCGTGTTATTAAATGGTAATTTACTGATTTCCTACCAAACCAGGATATGACACAAGGTCATTTAATAGTGGGAGACAGGCACAAATCGCGACCCATGCATGGCTATTTAAAAAATACTTGGTTTATTCGACATTCTCCATATTGGGACGCTTCAGGCTGTAAACTCAGTTCCTTCAAAGCAGATATTACCAGAGGGAAATCCCGCTTCTGGGACAAGTTCACCGACCTGGCATGAATACCAATCAGACTCCCCGAACAACTGGGGGCGAGAGAAGCCCATGTTACCAATGGGATCTAACCGACTTCCCATTCAGCTGGAGCTGTAGAATACACCGACTGCATCTCTGCAGAGGGGTAAGACCCCCTACCAACGAGAGTCCTGGATATGACACTAAACCATCTTAGGGTGAGGCTTCAGTAATTCAAGAGATTTGGATAATGCAGAGTACCCCTTCAATACCACTGCTCCCAGGTCCACTCTGACCCAGAATTGTAACACCTGATAGGGCGCAATATATGCAAACAAATTACTAATGCTAAATTGAATTCTTTGAAATGCGTTTAAAATCCTGCAACATTATTATATATCACAAAGAGATAAAAGGTTTACATAGTTAAATGGTGAGGATAATTTGCTGGCTGGTTTTAACAAAACCCGGTTTAATACATAATTACTTGTTGTTCTTGATTTTTTATATTATTGTTTAATCTTGAAATATATTAAAAGCAATCCGATGAATTATTTTATACAGATATCAATAAAAATAACAATAAATAATCTTTTGATTCGCATTTTTATTCATTGTCTTTTCAATTTGATATAATTCTTTATTACACTAAAAATGCGCCCGGCAGAGTTTTTTTATTAGTATATATATATATATATATATATATATATATATATATATATATATTTCCTTTCATTCACTCTATCGCACAAATGTCAATTCTAATATGGCTGCTACGGAGTGCGGTTTATTTTTTTCCTTATATATATATATATATATATATATATATATATATATATATATATATTTGCTTTTATCCACTCACTCGAAGTAAAAAATGTCAATTCTAATATGGTTGCTACTTTCCTTAGATTGGTAGATAAAAGTTGATGATGCTCTTTAACAAATATTCCTGCAAGGTGAGCAAGTTATATATATATATATATATATAGCCCATCCATCTAGTCAGGGCCAGGCTGAGACACACGGTCAATTTACACCTTCTCCTTCATCGGTTGACTTATTAAGACTAGTAAGTAAAGTTGGCGACCGTACTCGAGGGCGACTCGAAAGCTTCCTTTTCAATAACTATTACACCGATGTGTAGGGGAGGGCGCTACTCCATTCCCAGGATTACTCCACTTTACTCTTGATCCTCACTTTATAGTACTGAGTGCAAAGAAAGGTAGCATCAAGTACCATTTTTTGAGTCTTTGGTATAACTCGAGCTGGGATTGAACCCCGGTCTCCTGGACCATTGGCGAGCCCAATATGCCCTCCGATTGTTTGAAAGATGGGAGGAGGGGAAAACAAACCGATTCATGTCTTTCCCAGAAAGGCGTGAAACGCGAAATGAGATGCAAACAGCTTCGCCCAGGATTTGAAGTCGGCACCGCCGGTCCATTTTCAAGGACAAGAACCGTTATGCTACAAGCGCCTCCATTGATTGTATGTATGCACAGGTTCCTGAAAACTTTTTAAAGCCCTTTTTTTTTAAATTTTTCTTTTGATAAATACATAGAAATTACTTCTGATGATACACAAATAGCCATCTTCATCATCAAAGCATTCCAACAGTTCGGACACTTCTGGATCTCTCTCTCTCTCTCTCTCTCTCTCTCTCTCTCTCTCTCTCTCTCTCATCATCTATCAAGTCAGAACTCTGCCCGTGGTGTAATGGTTATCGTCACAGGATATGGACAGGCGATACGAGTTCAATTCCTGGACAAGACTGATTGCATTTCACATAGCACTAATACCCTTGGGAAATCCAATTATTCTCCCTCCAGCTATGGATAAATAGTAGGGCAGACAAGGTTCTTCAGCCTTGGTAAGGCAACTAGTCTAGGAGAAGGAAAACTCTGAATTGAAACCTGTT
>CAUZXS010006600.1:12500-15000 GCA_963585895.1 Sepioteuthis lessoniana
GTCTTTGTCTTCCAACCCGAGTGTCTGTCGGTTTCTTTCAAGCCATAAATTACATCTAAATCCACCAGCAGAAAGAGTTAGAACACTCGACAATAGACCGTTTAATTTGTTTTTAATAGATCAATAATATTTAGACAAGAAAGTACTGTTTTCAGACGTTCTATTTGAAAGCCTCATTTTATGGATATCCCATCGAAGTTTGAAGCTATTTTGGTTTCGCCCAAAATAAACTTTCCCTTTTAATAGAGGTCGATTAAATCTTTGTAAACCACGTTGTCAGCAAGACAGACTCCTTAAATGGGACTTGTCTCGAGGAAAAGTCATTTACTGCCATATTTACAAGTATTATTCACATATATAGAAAGCTAATCACACCCATAAAATGAAACTAAATTCTTCCTGTCTGTTGCTGTTGCTGTTTCCGTACTACTGTATGGTGACGTAACGCGGACTTTAACGAAACGCCTGGTAACTCTACAAAGATGCCACAAACAAGACCTTTATTAATCAGCTCTGGACGGACACTAGATGCCGGCTACAAGACTTGCCAAGAGAAATAGACGATAGGATCAGATGGCGAAGGAGAGAGAGACAGAAAGTCAAGGGAATCAGTGATAGAGCATAATTTGATTATATATATATATATATATATATATATCAGCATTCAAATTTATAGTTATAAATTATTCAGATTTGTTTATTTGTTTGTTGGGCTTTTAAGGCATATCAACCTTTGTAGGTTATTTTATGCCAAATCTATTTTTATACAAATGAACAGTTCTATTTCAAACAATTCCATTTAGCATAAATACACCATTTAATTGTCAAAAACATTTCTATTTCAACCTATTCAGTTTACTCAGACACTTCTAATTCAAATAATTCAGGTTAGTATCAGTATAGATTTTGTTTACACACATCAAAATGTTTAAACAGTTCAATATTAAACAATTCAGTTTAGAGCAAGTACAGTTTCAATGTCAAAAACAGTTCCATTTCAAACAATTCAGTTTAGTTTAAGTAGTCAGTTTACATGTAAGTACACGGTTTGATTGTCAAAAACATTTCTATTTCAAGCTATATAGCTGAGTCAAATATTTCTATTTCAAACAATTCAGTTTAGCTTGCAAAAACAGTTCTATTTCAAATAATTCAGTTTAGCATAAGTATGCTGTATAGTTATAATTAACCCATAGATAGGGCCCTATCAGATGCTACTACTTTGGGCTAGAGTGGAAATGGGAGTGATGGCAACGCATTTCCCAAAACTCCAGCATTACTGGAACTTCCCCATTAAATAGTTTAGTGTCATATGCAGGACACTCGTTAGTGGGGTTCTTACCCCTTTGCCGAATTGCAGTCGGTATATTCTACAGCCATAGCCGACGAGGCAAAAATTATTCAGAATATATATATATATATATGTGTGTGTGTGTGTGTGTGTGTGCATATATATATATGACTCAGTGTGTGTGAGTGTGTATATATATGTGTGTGTGAGTGTGTAAGTGCGTATATGTATGTGTGTGTGTGTATGTATGCGTGTGAGTGTGTATGTATGTGTGTGTATATATATATATATGACTGTGTGTGTGTGAGTGCGTATATATGTGTGTGTGTTAGTGTGTGAGTGCGTATATATATGTGGTGTGTGTATGTATGCATATGAGTGTGTGTATATATATATATATATACGCACTCACATAAACAGAGTCATATACATACATACATATATATATATATACACACTCATATGCATACATACACACACCACATATATATACGCACTCACATAAACAGATTTATATACATACATATAT
The DNA here is from genome assembly GCA_963585895.1 of Sepioteuthis lessoniana. Taxonomy (NCBI): domain Eukaryota; kingdom Metazoa; phylum Mollusca; class Cephalopoda; order Myopsida; family Loliginidae; genus Sepioteuthis; species Sepioteuthis lessoniana. The sequence goes on from CAUZXS010006600.1 coordinate 14,321, forward strand.
ATATATATATATATATATATATATATATATGAATATATATATACATTCAAAATGAATAGGTCCGCAGATGAATCTGAATTTAGTAGGTAGGTCTTTATCATTTCATGTATTTGTGCTCGACACGCGTTTCAGACTTAATGATGCACCTCAGAAGCTTCATAAACTTTCGGGATGTCTTTGTTCCATGCTTTTTTAGAGAAGATTGTTCTGATAGGGATGTGATCCTTTTTAATTGCAGTATTTGTGTCTGTGAATGTCCTATTGGAGTTGATCCTATTTACCCAACCCCTTCGCTCGGACAGGATATGACACAAGGTCAGTTTTTAAGCGGAGTTTAACAGGTTTGATTTCAGAGTTTTCCTTCTCCTAGACTAGTTGCCTCACCAAAACTGAAGAACCTAATCTGTCCTACTATTTACCCATAGCTGGAGGGAGTATTAGTACTATGTGAAATGCAATCAGTCAGGTCCTGGAATTGAACTCGTATCGCCGTGTCCATTTCCTAGGACGATAACAATTACTCCACGAGCACCTCCTGTTGGAGTTGATTGTACGTGAAAACCTCTGGCTTCTACCGATTATTATGTACGTATCTATAAGTATGTACTGTATATGTGTGTGTATGTGTGTACATTCACATATATGCACGTAAATCTATCTATATACATCACCGCACAGAC
>CAUZXS010006600.1:20000-57500 GCA_963585895.1 Sepioteuthis lessoniana
ATACAAAGTGGAAGGCAGCCTCATCCAGGATTCGAACACGGGCCGTCGAATCCACTTCCTTACAAAGATATCGATTGCATCACTTGTGCAATGCTCTTTCTTCCCACATTTTTTCTCTCTCTTCTCTTCTCTCTCACCTTGTACGACACACACACACACACACACACACACACACACACACACACACACACACACACACACATATATATATAGCCAGATAGACAGACCCAACTTGAAAGTAAGACGGGGATATATATATATATATATATATATATAGATAGATAGATAGATAGATAGAATTACCTTAAATCGCTAGTCGAAAATCTTCTACTAAAGTTTCACCTTAACGGATCATCAGGAAGTTTCGCCTAAACCATTCTAAGGAGAAATTGCCTTTATTCACCAAAAACCTCCACCTATCCTAAAATTTGCATAAAAAAAAAAAAAAAAATAATAAAAAAAAATATATATAAATAAATAAATAAATAAATAAATAAAAAAAAAATAAATAAATAAAAATAAAAATAAAATAAAATAAATAAAAATAAACCTATGACATTTCCTAATTATATAGTAACCACGCTCTTTTGTGTATACAACTATTCAACACCTCCGATCTTTTGTTTAGCATATTCTTACTTTTACAATCTGTGATTATCAATTTTTCCTCCATACAAAGATTACAGGTTCTATTACCTGCCCTATATTTGCGGCATTTCTTTATTACTTCCCATTTCATTATCGGATCTACTCCCATTTTTTCCTTAATCTCCCACACATAACTAGATAAAGCAGTGCTATATCTATATCTTTCGTGCGAAAAACTTGTTCTATGGTTATAGTACCTAGTTTTAAAATCCCCTTGGGTTGACCCAAAATATATCTTTTTATCTCTCTTATTATTCGAATCAGTATATACCTCTACTTTATACACTACACACTCCTGCTTACACTTTCCCTCGAGAGGACACCTAACCTTATCCCTACAGTTGCATTTGTCAATCACCTTATGCTTCTTTGTACCTAATTTGGCTATATTACTCCTATTTATTATTCCATTAATGTTTGGCATGCAACTGTAACTTAATTTAATACAATTCTTATTAAATATCTTATATAATTGGCTCCCGCTAGGGAAGTTTCTTTTTAATATCTTGAAGAACTCTTTTCCCAAGTTATTAACTACTTCCATGTTGTAAGGGGGATTAAACCATAAGATTTTTCTAGGTCTATTTCTCCTACCTTGTGTTCCAATTCTATCCCTATTCTTATATTCTAAATTAACCCTATATCCGTCATTTTTTAGAGCCTCCTCATATTCCTGCTTAGTTCGTTCAAAAATTTCCCTGTTGGAGGAGTTATTAGATAATCTATGTTCTATTCCTTTAGGTACATGTTTAAAGACCTGTATTGGGTGATTAGATCCCCTGTTTACATAACGCAGATCCTGGTTCCTTTTTCTAAATGGAGATACTGTTCCACTATATAAGTTTAAAGTAATATCAAGATAATCAGTTATTTTTAAATCTGTTGTTACATCCAACCTAAATCCAAAGTCATCAAACAGCTTATACAATTTTTTTCTAATCCCATCACACTTCCTCGGCGTACTTTTATCCACTATAATCAGCCCGTCGTCTCTATACAATCCATGATTATTAGGTTCCATAATCTTATTAATGTTATATAGTAATAGACATCCGATGAGCTCACAAATTTCCGCACCATCATATGCTCCGATCGAAACGTCAAAATTTCCACCCTCCCCTTTTTTTATCCATACACTATCTTCATAATATAACAATGTTTTGCGACAATGCTTAATTATTTCCACCTTATCTAGAGGTATAATCATATATTCTTTAGCTAAATCTAACGCCCTATCCAATGTCTTTTCTGGTAGATAATTGATTAGTAGATAGATAGATAGATAGATTTATAGATATTAACTTACTGATAGATAAATATTAAGTTAATGATAGATTGATTGATAGATAGATAGATGGATAGATAACTGATTGACTGACTGACTGACTGATCCATCCATTCATTCATACATACATACATACATACTAAATGATTGTCTGACTGACTGACTGATAGATAGATAGATAGATAGATAGATATTAACTTAATGATAGATAGATAGATAGATAGATATTAACTTAATAGATAGATAGATAGATAGATAGATATTAACTTAATGATAGATAGATAGATAGATAGATATTAACTTAATGATAGATAGATAGATAGATAGATATTAACTTACTGGTTGATAGACATGACTGAATAAACCTCTGATAGTTATGGACATGACTAAGGAGCATTGCCAGCTAATAAGCCAGACTGATACACATGGATAGACTGATATATATATATATATATAGAGAGAGAGAGAGAGTGAGAGAGAGAGAAAGAGAGAGAGAGAAGTTCTTGCGGTGTAGAGGCGAACGTATTCAACTTCGACATCATAGTAAGCAACTTCAAACCCCAGTCTTTGAATTGCTCTATCCATGCAATTCTTAATGCTGGTGATATTGGGACAAGGGCTGTTGATGTTATACTATAACCTAGCTTGAGGGCATTTGTTTAGCTCGTTTTTTTTCTCTTTTCGATGCATTGAATGAAGAGTGTATTAACTCTCGGCCCACGTAGTAGAGAAAAGATCGAAGTTCTTCGATCGATACATGACCTTCCAGATGCGCCTGGGAAAATATTGAATGACATGAGGGTTGAGAAAGTACGATTTGTAGATCGAACAGTATTGATCGGAAAGTTTGGATAAGTGGATAAGTCAGTCTTGGCTAAGAGATCGATATGGACTTGTAGGGGAAAACTCACAAGAAAGAAGGAAAGAAATAAAGAAATGGATTGATCGCTGAAGGAAGAAAGGAATTCCATGAAAATAAACGGGGGGTGGGGGTCGTGGATGAAAAAAACCCCAAAAAACTGAGAAAGGAAATGAATTTGAAAAAGAAAAAAATGAATGAAGACGAAAAGATTATTTTTCATAATTAGAAATCATGCCAATCTTAACAATTTTCAAAAATAACGTTTTGAAAATTTAAATTTTTTTTTTCACTTTTTAAAGTGTTGTTATTATTATTATTATTATTATTATTATTTACTCATTAGAGTTTTTCACAACAGCGTTAGCTGATGGTTTTTCACTGGAGTCTGAGTGACAGCAAGTCTCCTCAAGTCTCAAGGACTCGTCTCAGTATTCTGGCCGTTCTCAGCAATGCTATCGTTAGGATAGTCTCTACCCGTCCGCCAATTTCCAAGTCCTCCTGGCCTTTTTAGTTTATGCGTGTCATTTTCTAGGACAGATGCTGGGTTGTGCATATACCATTTGGTCAAATTTAAATGTCTTGCACATTTCCCAGTGTATCACGTTGCCGACCCAATCGTGTCTCGCCTTATACTCCTTCTGTGCTAATTTGCTGCGTTCGCTTATGTGGTGATTATTATTATTATTATTATTTTACTCCTTTAGAGTTTTTCTCATCAGTGTTAGCTGATGTTTTTTCATTGGAGTTTGAGTGACAGCAAGTCTCCTCGAGTCTCCACGACTGTTCTCAGTATTCTGGCCGTTCTCAGCAATGCTGTCATTTGGATAGTCTCTGCCCGTCCGCCAACCTCCAAATCCTCCAGGCCCTTTAATAATCCTTTAGTTACTATGCCAAGAGCACCAATCATAATTGGTACAATCATTACTTTCATGTTCCATAGTTTTTTCAATTCTCTAGCAAGGTCGAGGTACTTATCCTTCTTTTCACATTCTTTCAGTTTTATTCTGTGGTCAGCTGGGACAGTAAAGTCCACAATTTTGCAAATTCTCTTCTTTTATTTTGTTGATTATTATAAGGTCTGGTCTTCTGATTTTATATTAAATAAAATAACATACTTGTCTCAGTACGCGATAAAAATCTATCTAAAAATATTTTGTTTGTTATTTACTCAGCTTCTTGCTTAGATGAGGCACAAGATCATATGAATGAGACACGTAATGTGACTCAAACTCACTTGTGAATGTTAGTTAATCTCGCTTGCTAACCATTACACCGCCCAGAACGATGTAAGAACATTTTGATTAGAAATCCTGCAAAAGTTTTTAAAATTAGTATGATTAACGATTTCGTTGTTTAATGGCATATAAATCTTTGAGTGTTATTTAATGCCAAAGCCATTTTTCTAGAAGAACAGTAGGGGTATTATTTTACCCATAGCTGGGAGGATAAAGGGTTTATACTCTTCCCGTGGGCATTGGTCTAAAAGTGATTGTAAAAGTGCGATTGGTGGTCAAACTCACTTACTACGATTCGTGCAGTCCATCGCTTTGACCATTACACCACGGGGACATGTCCATTACTTAATATTGCGTCTGTTTAGAAGTCATTTGACAAAATAGGGAGATGGGTTTAAAAAACGAGTTTTTAATAGTTTATAATTAGAAAATAATATATGTGTGAGCATATACCGGCTCATTGGCCTAGTGGGTAGAGTGTTCGATCCCAGGTTGCTTCATACCAAAGACTTTAAAAATAGTACTAGATACCTCCTCGCTTAACACTCAGCATTATAAGGTACGTATCGAGGGTAAAGTGGAGCAATCCAGGGAGAGGAGTAGCGCCCTTCCCTACATCTCGGTGTAGTAGCTATTGAAAAGGGAGCCTTCTGGTCACCCTCGACTACGGTCGCCAACTTAACTTACTAACTATATGTGTGTAGTGAGTGTGTTCGAGTTTGTGTTGGTGTGTGTGTGTTGGTGTGTGAACCCTTCGCTCGAACAAGATGTGACTCAAGCTTAATTTTCAAAGCAGAGTTTAACATGTTTGAACTCGAGTTTTCCTTCTCCTAGATAGGTTGGCATACTAAGGTTAAGGAGAAAAGTCTGCCCTACTTCCACAGATGGAAGAAGAATAGTTGGATGTACATCTTTCTTAATGTGATGTCAACAAACCTACACGAGTGAGCTCGAGTCTCATTGGGTCTCCTTTTCATATGGCTTTGTGCCATATATGTTCTCTGACGAAAGTAACAAGCTGGAAATATACATGTATGTAAGAACGAAATAGAAAATCCTTGGAAAAATACTAATCTCTTAGTGGACCTATCCCTTCTGATATATACACACACACACACACACACACATATATATATATATATATATATATGGAAAAATCGAAAAACAAAGTAATCCAAAGAGATGAATTTATTGTGAAAAAAATCGACGTTATAACGTTTCGGTTTCAATAAACCATCATCAGGAGTTTTAGAAAAGGGGATACCAAGTGTCGTTAGGGTTGGTTGGTTGGTTGGTCGTTGGTTGGTTGAGTTTTATGGCATATCAACATTTGTATGTCATTTTTATAAAAAATAATCAGCTCTCTTTCAAGCAATTCAGTTTAGCATGAGTACACAGTTTAATTGTCAAAAACATTTATATTTCAAGCTATTCAGTTTAGTCAAACTGTTCAATTTCAAACAATTCAGTTTAACGTAAGTACAGTTTCAAGGTCAAAAACTTTTTACTTTTTTCAATTTAATTTACAATTAGTACAGTTTTTGTTTACACAGAGTTAAACGTCAAAACAGTTCCATTTATAACAATTCAGTTTTGCGTAGTACAATTTCAATGTCAAAAACAGTTCTATTTCAAACAATTCAGTTTAACATAAGTACGCAGTTTAGTTCTATTTGACCCATAGATTGGGCCCTATCGGTTGTTACCACTCCAGGCCAGAGTGGACCTGGGAGTGATGGCAATAAAGGGGCACCCTGCATTCCCCAAGGTTCCAGCATCACTGGAACCTCACCATCAAATTGTTTTATGTCATATCCAGGACAATCATAGGGGGGGTCTTACTCCTCCTCAGAGGTGCCGTCGGTGTATTCTACAGCCCCAACCGACTGGGCAATACACTGAGTTAAATGTAAAAACAGTTTTATTTCCGATAATTCAATTTAGCATAAATGCGCAGTTCAATGTTAAAACAGTTTTATTCTGTTCAGTTTAGCATCAGTACGTTGTTTCAATGTCAAAACAATTCTATTTTAAACAATTCAGGTTAGCATAAATACGCAGTTTAAATGCAAAAATCAGTAAGCTCAAGAAACCGTGGTTTAGTTCTATTTGACCTATAGACAGGACCCTTATCAGGTGCTACCACTCCGGGTCAGAGTGGACCTAGGAGCGATGGCAATGAAGGAGTACTCCACATTCCCCAAAGGTACTGTAATACTGGAATTTCACCATCAGATTGTTTAGTGTCATATCTAGGACATTTGTTGGGGTTTCTTACCCATCTGCCGAGAAGCAGTCGCTGTATTGTAAACCCCCGGCCGACGGGGAAAGAGTGTTGTTAGATCAAAGATGGATGTTTGATATTATACTAAAACAAAGGAGGAAATTATATGTACCAAGAAAGGAAGAATATACGACCGTTCAATCAATAAATCAGCGTTCATATTTAAAAAAATATCACGTGAGTGTGTAAGGCAATTATGTAAAATAAATGGAACCATCAAGAGATATAATGGATTAGAAAGAGAGAAGGAAGAAAAAAAAGAACAGAAGAAGAAGAAGAAAAAGAAGAAGAAGAAAGAGAGAAAAGAATACACACACACACATATATATATGTGTGTGTGTGTGTGTGTGTGATTGCTTGATTAAATCGGTCAAATATTTCGTACTTGACTATTCTATCTTTGATTCGTTCAAACTGTCATTTGTCTCCTAGATGGTATGAATTTTGGAAGGTACAGTATTTTTTCCTAGTACTTTCGGCCCCAGCTGAAGCTATCTCTTAGTGGAATGAATAATGAAATGACAAGCAGCCTAACAAGTTATATTCATTCATATAAAAGTAAGAAGAAGAACCAGATCTTCAATGAAGGCGGTACCCACGAAGGCATTACTAATACAACTCTGTCAAGGCGTTTAACCCTTTATCAATCCGACACGAGTTCCAGCACTGAACACCTCAAAAACATTTATCCTATTTACCCAACCCCTCCACTCGGGCAGGATATGACACAAGGTCAATTTTTAAGCGGAGTTTAACAGGTTTGAATTCAGAGTTTTCCTTCTCCTAGATTAGTTGCCTAACCAAGGCTGAAGAACATAGTCTGTCCTACTATTTACCTATAGCTGGAGGGAGAATTATTGGATTCATACCTTTCCCAAGGGTATTAGTGCTATGTGAAATGCAATCATTCTCATCCAGGATTTGAACTCGTGTCGCCGTGTCCATTTCCTACGACGATAACCAGTATACCACGGGCACCTCCTTAAGTACACCACGGGCAATGTGAAATAGTTTTATGACTTTATGTATCTTTAATCTAGAAGGAAATTAGGATTTTATTAGAAATTATCAAACGTGTACTTTTTTGTGTGCAGTACTTCATATATATACCAAGCTCTTGACAGTGGCAGGATATGACACAAGGTCATCTTTTAAGTAGCTTAACAGGTTTGAATACAGTTTTCTTTCTCCTAGATTGGTTGCCCAACAAAGGCTAAAGAATCCTGTCTGCCCTTCTATTTACCCATAGCTGGAGGGAGAATAATTGGATTCATACCTTTCCCAAGGGTATTAGTGCTATGTAAAATGCAATCAGTCTCTTCCAGGATTTGAACTCGAGTCACCGTGTTCATTTCCTACGACGATAATCATTTCACCACGGGCACCTCCAATACCTAAAAAAAAAAAAACAAAAAAAAAACATTTATGCCTCTTTTCTAAATACAGAAAAAAACTAACTGAAAACTTCTTTTTTAACTTACAAAAGTTCCAAATCCTTGAAACTCTCTTTATAAAAATTAACAAACCTTCGTTAAACTTCGAATATAGCAGCCACATTCTTGAATGTCCTTAACACTTTTCCTATAAATACTTGTTTTGTAAAAATCTTTTCTTCCGTAAATTCCTCTTCCACTTGTTCTTCCCCCTACTCTTTATATAAATGTTTATAACCCATCATTTTGCTTTGCCTTTTCCTTATTTACCCAAAAACCGATAATGGATCTAGGTGGAGGCGAAAGTATTTGGAAAAATACGGCTCCTTCCTGAATTCATTCCCTCTAGAATTCCGATGATTTATGCGAAAACTTGAACGGATCAACGATAAAATGGGCAGACATCAAGAGTCTATCTAATTTAATCTAACACACACACATACATATATATATATATCTTTGTGCATATGTATACGATAGTCGTTCAAAAACTTCTAAGCCTCAACCAAAAAGAAGAGTTTATTGTACGCAAATAAATGGACTCTTGCTGTTCTAAAATATTATCTCCAGAGAATTCGTTTAGAAATCTTAGGTTTAATATATGTAAAAACAGTATTTGGCATTGGATAATCCACAAAGATTGATATGCCATAAAACCCAAACAAACAAACAAAAAGAAGAGCACCTGCTAAAAAATGTATCTTGTGCCAACGCAACCATTTATAAAATTTTAAAATTATTTCAGATTTCTGTGCCGGTGAGGCTCATACAAAAGAAAAAGGTGTGAGACAAATTTTGGGTGAGGTATTCTGAATGACCCTTGTATATATATATATATATATATATATAATTGAATCTGAATCATTGGAGTTGGGTTCTTCTCGAAACGAAGATACAAAGAAGAAAGCTCGTCTGAAATCAATAGAAAGTTAACACAATCAATCAATACATATTTTCCCCCTGAAATCATAAATCGAACAGACTATTTTTAAATTGCATGCTGTTATTATTCGAGCATCGATAGTCTTTTCAAGGTCGCAAATAACAAATGAGTTTTACCTGATCGATAAATGGAACTCTAACATTTTTGATTTTTTTCGTCTTTCGAGCAGGATGGTGACATATCTGGCGGGAAAAAAAAGCAAAAATAATAATAGTAAAACATTGTTCCAGTTGAAGTCAACTGCTGTTTTCCTTCGTACTAAATGTAAGTGGGTGGGACTTTTTTACGTCCGGGTTCTCGCAGAGAAGATATGAGGCAGAAGTTGCTTGGAATTTTGAAGCTCATGCCTTTACCATTAATAATAAAAGAACTTTTAAAAATTCTTTTCTTAATGTGATTTGTAGAAGGAGATATACTTATTTTGATTGCAATATTTAATCTCTCTCTCTCTCTCTCGCGCACTCTCTCTCTCTCTCTCTCTCTCGCACTCTCTCTCTCTATATATATATATATATGTATAGGAATTTGAATTTTTCATAGTGAATCAAGGACGCATCAAAATGTAAAAAGAAAGAGAGTTGGGAGGGAACAATATTGGGAAGAGAGATGATGGCGGACATGACACACACATACACACATTTATTCATAAATATATATATAAATGTTAGCGACCAGAGTTAAGGGCGACCCGAAGGCTCCCTTTTCAATAGCTACTGCACCGATTGGTAGGGGAAAGCATTACTTCTTTCCTGGGATTACTTTACTTTACCGTACCTTATAATAGTGACTGTTAAGCCTGGCGGCATCAAGTACCATTTTTTCAGTGTTTGGTATGACTCGACTTGGGATTGAACCCCCGATATTTTGGTTCATTAGCGAACACTATCTACTCGGCCGAGTTATTCTGTTTGAATATATATCAACCTTTGTGGGTTGTTCAATGCCAAATAATCCGTGAGGAACATACGTGGTGCCTTCAATAAGCTTCCAGACTTTTTTTGTACAGGCAATTTAAAATTGTCGTAGACTCTTGAAAATTCACTATGTTATTGCTATACATCTTATGAGATGTATAGCAATAACATAGTAATTTATGATTTCAGGTTTAAATGAACAGCAACAGCATGAATTGGAATACACCCTACTAAAGCCTGATTGTCACAGCTGGTGAATTTCAAAAATGCAATCTGGACGTGAGGACACTAGAAGAACGATTTGCAATAAAATTCTTTTTTAAACTTGGAAAATGCCACAGAAACGTATGGAATGTTTCAGACTGCTTTTCGACCATCTTGCATAAATCGAACATCAGTTTTTGGTGGCATAACAGATTAAAAGAAGGCAGGGAGTCTGTGAAGGATGATGAGAGGTGTGCGAGGAGTAAGGAAGTCAATATACCAGAGTTGATTGGGCAAAGGGTTAAGGCTATGGTTAGGGTTACTCTGTTGAGGTTTTAAAGGAGTTTAGGAAGAGAATCCGTCGGAAGAGGCCAGCATTCTTCAAATCGGGTCAGTAGCATTTCCACCCGGACAATGCAGCAGTCCACAACTCCATCCTTGTCGCATACTATTTGAGCAAGATGGGCATCAAGACAGTTCATCAGCCTCCCTATAGTCGAGACCTTACTCCCTGTGACTTTTGGTTATTCCCTAAGCTCAAAGGCTGTCGTTATAAGACAATTGAAGAGAAGAAAGAGGCTGTGACGAAGGTCATTGACACGCTCATATATATATATATATAAGCTTGGGGAATAACCAAAAGTCACAGGGAGCAAGGTTTGGACTATAGGATGGCTGAGGAACTTTCTTGATGCCCATCTTGGTCAAATAGTCTGTGACAAAGATATATATATATATATATATATATATATATATATATATATACGATGTTATTCAATCCGGAGTTGGGAATAATTCCAATCAGAACCAATAAAATATTCAAATTTAAATATCAAATTTAGATAATCCTGGTGAAGAGGTCAATGTAAATAAAATCCTTAGAGCAAATAATTTTCTCTTAAAAACACCCAACAATCGGTCACATTAAGATAATGAATTTATTTCCATCCTGTTAAAAGCAATTATAAAAATCCATGCTGTAAAAAATTATATATAACCTTGTTGTGTAGTGGATATCGTCGAAGAATAATAGACACGAGTTCAAAACCCGGACAAGACTGTTTGTATTTCACATATCGCTAATACCCTTGGGAAAGGTATGAATCTCACTATTCTCTCTCCATAGTAAATAGTCGGGCAGACTAGGATCTTTATGTAAATATAGCATCTGATCTAAAATTAATTCAAACCTGTTAACTCTGTTTAAAGATTGACCTTTGGAAAAGGTTGGGTAAACATATGCACCTACAATTATATATATGTATTTATATTTATATTTCAAAATAGGAAGGTCCACGAAGATATTTGTATTTTCTAGATATATTTATCTATTTATTTTGTTCTTACATATGTGTATGTTTCCAGTTTGTTGCTTTCCGCAGAGAACATATATGGCATAAGGCCTTGCGTTACTCAATGAGAATTGAACTCTCTCATGTTTGCAGTTTGGATGATTTTCAGATGGTTACGGGTAATGTAGAGGTCTCCCTCTCTTTTTCTTAAAGTGTGTTTACCTTAGTCTGCCTGACCCCTCATTGATATTTGATATGTTTTTTGTCGTTGTGTGTGTGTGTGTGTGTACTTGCGTTGGAGTGGTTTAGTTGTTTACTATAACCATATCAATCACAACTGTGATACAGACACATTTACAAATACAAAACACCGGTGAACACCGTTGCTTGTCTTTCAATATTTGGTGTTCTTTTTTTTCTTTCCATGCCTTATTCTCGATTCTTTTGTTCGAATTTTTTCTTCGTTCTGGGGCCTTGTGTCGAACATTTTTCTTCTTTTTTCTAACCTGTTGCTTGTCTCTGCTGTTGAGTTCTTTTTTCTTTCCGTATTATGGGGTAGCACAGTTGTTTTTCTTTTTTTTTTTTAAATTTTTATTTTTTTATTTTTTAGTTGAGATTCTTATTATTCATCTTACGTTCTCTCTCTCCCACCTGAAACAACAGTCGCCTAAAATAGATTTCCCTCAATTTTAGCCGCTTCTAATCGTCTAAAGTACCGTGGATAACCCAAGTTCAAAACCAGTCTTTGTCCTTTTTTTTCTTCTTGCATAGCAAGTCACTGCGCACCAAATGTATATTATTTTGTGGTATACAAAATAATTATATCAATAACAACGATACTACAAATACATATTCATAATTATATCAATAACAACGATACTACAAATACATATTCAAATACAGACGAACTCTGTCGTTTCAGGTACGAACAGTTTTATTAACTTCTGACTTCGGTTCTTCGACACTAGGAGAGAGACACAATTTTTGCTATGCTAACCATATTTACCAACTCATCCGCTCAGGCAGTATATGACACAAGGTCAATTTTAAGCGGAGTTTAACAGGTTTGAATTCAGAGTTTTCCTTCTCCTAGACTAGTTGCCTCGCCAATGCTGAAGAACATAGTCTGTCCTACTATTTACCCATATCTGGAGGGAGAATTATTGGATTCATACCTTTCCCAAGGGTATTAGTGCAATGTGAAATGCAATCAGTCTCGTCCAGGATTTGAACTCATGTCGTCGTGTCCATTTCCTACGACGATAACCATTACACCACGGGCACCTCCAATTCTTGCTATGCTAACCCCACCAACGCACTGCGCATCTTTTGATTTTTAAGATCTCTGTCAGTAGAGATCCGAAAAAACCCAACTACATACCTCAACGGTGGAGAACTCTCTACCTCAATGGCAGAAACTCAACTGTCTGCCTCCATGGTCAAATCTCAACTCTCAACTGACTATTTTTCAAAATCCTTAAATTCTCAGGACCATCTCTTCCGGGCATGACGTCATCCACACTCCAGCCCCATTTCCAGTCTGGGGGTTTATTATGACGAGTGTGATTGTCATATCTTTTGCGCTCGAGCGTAAACTGCACCAATTGACTATACACCTGGGCTCTTAACCTGAATAGTTCAAAGCCTAACCAAACTGAATGATAAGATATAATTAACGAAAATGAATCAGATAAAAAAAGATCATTCCTTTATTATATCACAGTTTTGGATTTCATTAACTGTTAATAAAGGAAGACCTCTATATAAACCCATAACCAACTGAAAATCATTCAAACTGCAAACACGAGTGAGTTCAAGTCTCATTAAGTACCCCATTAACAAGGCCTTGTGCTATATATGTTCTCTGATGAAAGCAACAAGCTGGAAACATACACGTATGTAAGAACAAAATAAATAAGTAAATTAATTAAAAAATACAAATCTCTTCGCGGACCAACCTATTCAAAAATATTTTTATTCTCTCTTTGGACCTCCAACAAAAATTTACACAAACACACACACACACACATGTATATACATAAATATGAGTATGTATGTTATAATCAAACTAAAAAGGCAGATCTCAGTACTGTTTTTATTGGAGCAAAATATTTCAATATTCTAACTTTGAGAATAAAGCACTTTTTAGTTAAATGAACGATAATTTTGGGGCACTCACCAATATTTAATCAATCAAACTTTTAATTTAACATAAAAAAAACATTAAATGCAAATTAGAATTCTTCTCTCCTTCCTAAATAGAAGCTCCAGTACCATTATGGACAATTGTTAAAGATAAAATGCCTATCAGGATCCTTCACACCTTCATAAATAGAAGCATCAATATCATCATGGACAATTGTTAACGATGAAATGGCTATTTGGATCTTTCACTCCTTCCTAAATAGAAGCATCAATATCATCATGGACAATTGTTAACTAATAAATGCTAATTAGAATCCTTCACTCCTTCCTAAATAGAAACATCAATAGCATCATGGACAGCTATTATTATGGAAACCCAACGGGTTCATGAGTGTTCTTGTATGCACGCATATACCGATACGGACAACGCCAAATAACCCTACTTGTCATCAATATATTCGAACCTTCTGAAACAAGACGGTAAGATATTTCTCAAGGTTTTTTTCCATACCATATTTACCAACCCCTCCGCTCGGGCAAGATATGACATTAGGTCAATTTTTAAGCGGAGTTTAACAGGTTTGAATTCAGTTTTCCTTCTCCTAGACTAGTTGCCTCACCAAGGCTGAAGAAATCAGTCTGCCCTACTATTTACCCATAGCTGGAGGGAGAATGATTGGATTCATACCTTTCCCAAGGGTATTAGTGCTATGTGAAATGCTATCAGTCTCGTCGAGGATTTGAACTCGTGTCGCCGTGTCCATTTCCTACGACGATAACCATTACACCACTATTTTTTTTCCCATACTGTCCGACATTTTTTATTGGAAGCGGTCGTGGTGTTACGCAGAAAATTGACATTGCGAAACGAGTTCAAATCCTGGACAGGGTGTTTGCATTACCCTAAGAGCTAATACCCAGGGAAAAAAAGTTTCCATCCGATTTTTCTCTCCTGCTACGGGTAAATAATAGAGCAGACTGAAGTCTTTCAGCTTGGTATGGCAACCAATTTAAAAGAAGGAAAAACAATGAATTCAACCCAGTTAAACACCGCTTAAAAATTAACCTTGCGTCACTTCTTGCCAGTGCAAAGATGTTGGATAGATATTTACAACTTTGTTTCAAGTTCCTAAAAATTTTTTCGTCGAATTTTTATTGTCGAAATATGTTTCATATATGTATGTCTTTGGGCTGCAATAATAATGGCATCGAATGATATTAAAGTTGAAATAATTAAAATGTTTGAAAAATAATGTCGGGCACCTGAATCAATATAGAATCATATTTGAAAAAGTCAACCGGAAACTGTGGAAATTTTCATCAATTCTTCAATTTATTGCATGGACAGCTTTATTTCCTCTAACGTAAAACGAAGTTTTCTTGAAAAACTCCAGAGACATATAAAAAAGTAGGGGAATTTTAATAATCAAAATTACACTTCCTCCAAATAAAAAATAAAAACATAAACAATAAACCAAAAACAAAACAAAAACAAAACAACAACAACAACAACAATAAGTCTGAAATATTTTGTGATTTAATACGACTGAATATATTGTAAGATATTTGGGGGGAAATATTTATATTAAAAACATGATTATCTATCTATCAATCTATCTATCTATCTATCTATCTCAGTCTGATCATATCTATCGATCTATCTATCTCAGTCTGATCATATCTATCTATCTATCTATCACAATCTCTTGATATCTATCTATCTATCTATCTCTCTATCTCAATCTGATCATATCTATCTATTCACCTCAAACTAGATAAAATCTACCTCCCTCTCCCCTCGCAGTAATAGGAGGTGACAAACGATCAGTTTTATGTGTAGATCCACAGGAAGCGAGCAAAAACAAACAAACAAACAAACAAACAAACAAACAAACATTAAAAATAAAATGTCTGAAATATTTAGAATTTTATGACTGAATATGTTGTAAAATAAAGTTTGGTTTTAAAGGAAAAAAGAAGTAAGAAAAATCTTGATATTAAACAAAAACGTGATTTATGAGGTGTGTGGTTTATTTTCATTTTTCCTTTTTCAAGTTTGAGCGATTTAAAAAAAAATGTGGGAATAGATGTTTAGAATAGATAAGGAAAAGGAAACACAAGAAAGAAAAAAAAAGTGGTTCCCTTTGAGAATAGAAAGATTTTTTTTCTCGTAAATACTTCCTTACATTCATACTCAGACAGACAGACAAAAGGACAGACTGACAGACAGACACACAGGCAAACAGACAGACAGATAGAAAGAGTCATTGACGTTACAGTAACACTATCACAGAGCTTAATATATAGTCTATATAAACTAAATTTCAGTTAAAAAATAAAGTTATTTGATTCACATGCAATTGCAGAAGTTTTCAAGTTAATTTTATGCATAGAAAATCAATACGAAACAGTGGCTTCTTATATTACGGTATATCAACCCTTATAGGTTGCTCAATGCCAAACCCTATTCACTCACAAACACACACTTACACACCACACACATGGTTAGTCAGCTAGGGCTACAGAATACACCGACTGCACCTCTGCACAGGGGTAAGACACCTACCCAACGAGTGTCCTGATATGACACTAAACAATCTGATAGCGAGGCTCCAGCCTTGCAGATTTGTGGAATGTAGAGTACCCTTTTCATTGCCATTGCTCTGTGGTCAACTCTGACTCAGAGTGGTTTCACCCGATAGGGCCTTATCTATGGGTCAAATAGAACTAAACTGTGTGTGCAAACAAATGACTGATGTTAAGTTGTGACTGATATATAGCAATACTTGAAACCATTTAACTGTGCGCAAACAAATGAGCGAAGACCCGTTTAAGAATGTCATCTACAAACTATGTTTACAAATCATATATATGTTTAATATATATGTATAAAGATGATTTGGCATTAAATAACCTACAATGGTTGATATGCCATAAAACCCCACCAAACCAAATCATATATATTTTATATATATGTATAAAGAGGATTTGGCATTAAATAACCTACAATGGTTGATATGTCATAAAACCCAACCAAACCAAATCATATATTTTATATATATATGTATAAAGAGGATTTGGCATTAAATAACCTACAATGGTTGATATGCCATAAAACCCAACCAAACCAAATCATATATATTTTATATATATGTATAAAGAGGATTTGGCATTAAATAACCTACAATGGTTGATATGCCATAAAACCCAACCAAACCAAATCATACATATTTAATATATATGTATAAAGAAGATTTGGCATTAAATAACCTACAATGATTGATATGCCATAAAACCCAACCAAACCAAATTATAAATATTTAATATATATGTATAAAGTGGATTTGGCATTAAATAACCTACAATGGTTGATACGCCATAAAAACCAACCCCACACACTTATATATATGATTTGTAAGCGAATACTGGTTGGTAACTTTATTTTTCAACGAGTTGTCGTATCTCATTTGTTTACATACAGTTAAAGGGTTTCAAGTATTTCTTTCAAACATAAATAATTCTATTTAATATCAATCGTTTGTTTGCTCACAGTTAAATAATTTCACGTATTGCAATTCGGTATTTTACTTATCAAACATTTTTATGTAATATGAATAATTTGCACACTGTTGTATATTTTTAAATAACTAATTATAATAATTCTTTGTATTACGATTGAACAATTCTACTTGATCAACTTAGAGGACCCTAAAAGGTACTATCACTTCGGGTCAGTGTCGACCTGGGAGTAATTGCAATGTTACGGTGATCGACATAGCACAAAAGTCCAGGACGATCAGATGCAGTTTAGTGTCAAATATAGGACATGGTGCATTTAAGGTACTCAAACCTGTTAAAATAACACCCACAGTTTGAAAATTACTTTCGGCGTCCTTTGCATGTCAGGAATATAAGAAAAATGCAACCTTGATTTAGAAATGACAATTATCGTTTCAATCAAAAAGATATCAGCCTGTTTTTTTTCGCCAACGTGAGAAGATGGGTATTCTTGAAAGTGAACTCACAAATATACCCAGAAGCACACACACACACACACACACACACACACACATACACACACGTATATATATATATATAAAAAATTATTCAATCCAGTAAATCCGGAATCGGGAATAGTTCCAATAAGGACAAATAAAAAATATTCAAAAATAGAATATTAAATTTAAATATTCCTGGTAAAGAGGTCAATGTAAATAAAATACACAGAGCAAATAGTTTTTTTCCAATATGTATATGTATATATATATATATATATATACTTTCAACTGACCTTGATATTAGCAATTAAAATCTTTTCAAGTCATATGTACTATCTCTCAAATAATACATCACTAGCTATGGGTTAAATAGTACCACTGCAGTTCTTTTAAAAGGCTTTAAATAACCCACGAAGATTGAAATGCCATTAAACAAAGAAACGAAAGAAAACCAAACCAAACAATACATACAGATAATCTATCATTCAACACACTCAATATTCAGATATAGAACTACCCCAAAGACTGTTTTCAAAACGAATTTTTAAAAAAGTTCTTAGCGCTTCTCTCAGTTTCACGTAACAAAATCCATGTTCAGAATGTCAATAAGAAGCAGTGTTATGGAGAAAAAACAAAACAAAAAAAAAACAAAAAAAAACAAAAAACACAATATTGACCAATCGACTAATTGACGCCATGATAGCAACTGATATCAGATTGTTGCGGCTGAAAGAAATATCTCGCCACCACTCACCGCTACAAGAAAATGCACGGTGACAATTTTAAGTCCGAGATATTATTCTAACGGTCCTTTTATGAACATTTATCAACAGCAAATCAAAAGATGTTGTCATAGGTTTGAGTTGTTTCGTTGAAAAGAATACACAAGGATAGATGTATGATAGATGATGGTAAGTTTCACGGCAGGTCAACATATGTTTTAGCTGATGCCGATGTCAATCTTTCTTTAGCAAGACATTATGGGGTTTCAGATAATAATAATAATAATAATAATAATAATAATAATAATAATAATGATTTTCAAGAATGCAGCAAATTAACTCATAAAGAATATAAGACTAGGCATGATTGGGTAGGCAAGGTCATCCACTGGGAATTGTGCAAGAGATTTAACTTTGACCATCCGAACAAATGGTATATATATATATATATATATATATATATATATATATATATATATGTATATATATATATATATATATAGTGTTGGTTGTCACTAAATCACTTTGTGGTTATGTCTCGAACCAAGTGCAATATAATATGGAGAGTGCTCAATATCTAGGATAGAGCTATTATAATCGTAGAATATTTTCCATGTATTAAGTATATATATATATATATATATATATATATATATATGTGTGTGTGTGTGTTGGTGAATGAGACACAAACACTCCTCAAGGATTTTGAAGTACAAACGGATCATCTAATCTCGGCCAGACGACCAGACAACCGAACCTTATAATAATCATCAGAGAACTTGCAGAGTAGTGGACTTTGGCGTTCTGATTGCCCACTGAGTAAAATGAAAGAATGTGAAAAGAAGGATAAGTACCTGGATAAGTATACTGAGAAGAGTACTGGAGACTTGAGGAGACTTGTTGTCACTCAAACTCCAGTGAAATACCATCAGCTGACGCTGATGTGAAAAACTCTCAAGGAGTAAAATAATGATGATTTTCTGGGATTTTGACTCTACACGCTACTTTGTGGTACCTATATCACGAAACTAATTCAATCTGTGTTAGGTACTTGCTGTTGTTAGTAGTATCACGGTAGCTGGTGCGTTGACATGTGAATTGCTTCATTCTCTGTGTGATTTGAAAGCTGCATAGATGAGCGTGCAACGTATTCTGGTTCATGAAATTACGTTTTACAAATTGGAACTGGGCGATAACGTTGCAGAAGTAACCCAAAACATTTGTTTTGTGAAAATTGAAGGCTCAACTGATCACCGTACTGTAACCAGCAGGTTGAAGTAATTTCATTCGAGATGAAGAATCTCGACGATCTTGGAGCCCCAGGTAGGCTTAAAACCGTGGATTTTGATGCTAAGCAAATTCAGCGAATAGGATCAGAGAATATCTGGCAAGCTTGGCATATTGAGGTCTGGTTTTTGATGTAAAAACAAATCCCTCCGACCAGTTTTAATAAATAAAAAGAAAAGCCGCAACAATCTGATATCAGTTGCTATCATGGCGTCAATTAGTCGATTGGTCAATATTGTGTTTTTTTTTTGTTTTTGTCATCTTGAAGACTTTGCCGTTCCCACAGATCACAGTGAAAGTAAAGAAAGGAGTAAAAACTGAATAAATACCTGGACTTTGCTGGATATCTAAAAGAGTTATGGAGCATGTAGGTTGATGAAAGGTTTAACCTATTAAAACAGAGTAAAAATAATAAACTAGAGAAAAGGGTTTCGTTCTGGTTAACTCACGAATTATTGATATCAAGATCCGAATCAATAAAATTTACTCAATCCAGTTTAACATTAAATCCTGTTGAATCTAAATTGTGAATGCAACGTCAGCAAGATGCTTTTTCCTTTTCCGTTATTTCCAAATCCTCCAGTCTTTATACCAATCCTCTGGTGACTGTTTCAAAAGCACCAATTAGAATTGGTATAAACATCACTTTCCTGTTCCACAGTTTTTTTCAAATTACCTTGCAAGATCGAGGTACTTAACGCTACTTTTCACTTTCTTTTAATTTTACTCTGTGCTCAGCCGGGACAGCAAAGTCCACAGCTCTGCATGTTCTCTTTTTATTGATTATAAGGGTTGATTGTCAGGCCGAGATGAAATGATCCGTTTGTACTTCAAAATCCTTGAGGAGTTTGTGCGTCTAATTCTCCAGGACAAATACATCACGTTAAGTGGCTCACATAAGTCAGGCTTTTTAAAAAATAGTTAGAAGATTCATTTAATTCGAAATGCAACGTTGATGACTATTTATTTCAGACTTGAATTTGTTTATAGCTTAAACCAAGTGAATAGTCCCTAGTTATTGGTATGATTCCATTCCAAAGGGATACCATTCATTGTTGGAGATCTTGGTGCATTTCTGAAGAAAAAAAACACTCCTGGAACTGGATTTCAGCGGAGGGATTGAATCTGTTCTGACCACTGTCACTCGGACTTCACTGAAGATCATATTTACCAACCCCTCCGCTCGGACAGGATATGACACAAGGTCAATTTTAAAGCGGAGTTTAGCAGGTTTGAATTCAGAGTTTTCCTTCTCCTAGACTAGTTGCCTCACCAAGGCTGAAGAACCTCGTCTGCCCTACTATTTACCCATAGCTGGAAGGAGAATAATTGGATTCATACCTTTCCCAAGGGTATTGGTGCTATGTGAAATGCAATCAATCTCGTCCAGGATTTGAACTCGTGTCCATTTCCTACGACGATAACCATCACACCACGAGCACCTCCAGTCTACATAACGACTGACCATATTTACCCAACCTCTCCACTCGGGCAGGATATGACACAAGGTCAATTTTTAAGCGGAGTTTAATAGGTTTGAATTCAGAGTTTTCCTTCTCCTAGACTAGTTGCCTCACCAACTAGTCTAGAACCTAGTCTGTCCTGCTATTCACCCATAGCTGGAGCGAGAATAATTGGATTCATACCTTTCCCAAGGGTATTAGTGCTATGTGAAATGCAATCAGTCTCGTCCAGGATCTGAACTCGTATCGCCGTGTCCATATCCTGCGATGATAACCATTACACCACGGGCACCTCCTTCACTGAAGATGACTCGTTACTACTGATGTGAGTTTTGTGGATACACCGGTAGTGTAACAGCCGTTATCGTATGAAATCTAATCGGGGACTCGAGTTCCTTCCTGAACGAGGCTGTTTTTCGTTTCATTTCGAGCTAATGCCCTTCGGAAAGTCGTGAATCCATCTTTTGTGCGCTCCCCGGCTATGAAAACATTGTAGGATATACTCAGCTTTTTAACCTTTGTACATCAACTACTAAAAGCGCATAAACGTATCCATAGTCACACACACACACACACACACAAACACACACACACACATTCACATGCACGTGCTCATAGACTTGCACAAACATATACTATACATATACGGGGTGTAATGGTTAAAGCGATGGATTGCGGAATCGTAGTAAGCGAGTTCGAACTCCAGTCGCACTATTACATTCACTTATGGTCAAATACCCCTGGGAAAGCTATGAAACCCCTTATCCTCCAAGCAATGAGTTAAATAGTACCGCTACTGTTCTTCAAGAAGGATGGCTTTGGCCTTGAATAACCTATAATGTTTGATGTGCTATTAAACAAAGAAACCAAACCAAACGTAACTACACGTACATATATACACATACATGCCTTGTTAAGGGAAATCTTTCGAAGGAAAACTGTGAATTTTAAACCAGCTATAGTCTCCTTAAAATTGACCTTGTGTAACATCTTGCCCGTGGTAGAGGAATTGGGTCGATACAAAAAAGTTCTATCAATTTTTTTGAATCACTTGCAACCTCTATCGAGAAGAGGTGTTGTGTAAATACAGTGTATGGCAACCAGTCTAAGAGAAGGAAATCTCTAAATTTAAACCAGTAACTCAGCATAAAAATTGACGTTATATCACATCCTGTCGATGATGAAAGGACCGGGTCGATATATACATACAGGTTCTATCAATTTTCTTGTATCACTTGCAACCCCTTTAGATAGGAGGTATTGGGTATACACATGGTATGGCAACTAGTCTAGAAGAAGGAAATCTTTGAAATTAAATCAGCTATGGTCTCTTTAAAATTGTCCTTCTGTCACATCCGTCCCGTTATAGAGGGATTAGATTGTAATATACATCTATCAATTTTCTTGTATCAATTGCAACCCCTTTAGACAGGAGGTGTTCGGTAAATACATGGTATGGCAACTAGTCTCGGAGAAGGAAATCTCTGTAATTAAACTAGCTAGGGTCTCCTTGAAATTGTCCTTGTGTCATATCCGTCCAGTTATAGAGGGATTAGATTATAATATACAGGTTCTATCAATTTTTTTGTATTAGTTGCAACCACAGTAGAGGGGAGGGTTTGGGTAAATTCATATTAACGATGTGAAGAGATATAATAATATGAATATTTTTGAGCGGTCCAATTTATAGCTTCTTGAATTTAGCAAAAATTCGATGTCTCCTGGCGTGATCTATATTATAGATGTCGCCCTAACCGTCGGGTTGCATCGGTGTAAAAGTGTAATAAAATTTCAGCCTTCAAGAAATCTTGAATCGGCATTTTTAATAGCTACCCATAGAAAGAACTTTTTTCTCTCCCTAAAGAACTTTATTGGACAAAGAATTTCGCTTTTATGCTGCTAAGCTGTTCAGGAAATTAGTCTGTGAGTTTTCATGATATAAATCGATAAATGAAAGTGCTGTCCAAAAATCAGTATCACCTCTGTAATATGACTTCATGTTCAAGGTCAGTTTAGCTAATAAGAAAGATTGATTTTTTATTTTCGTTCTTTTTTTTTTAACTGAGCAACTTTCAACTCTGATTGAAAATTTATTGTCACGAAAATGGAGCACATCAGATTCTATGATGAACATCAGAGCAATACGAAGCTAACATTCTAATATTTAACAAGTTAACGCAGGGTATTGGAGATCAAGTTCTATGCTGCGCACAAGATCTTTTGCGGCACGGAGAAGTTTTGGATGACCGAAAGGACGTAGAAAATGAAAATTGTTCTCGTAGACTGGTACAGAACTAGTAGCATTTGTAGTACTTGCAATAGTAGTGATAACAGTTTTAGAATGTGTAGGAGTAGCAGTTTCAGGGAAAATAGTTGCAGTAGCAATAGCAGTTATCGTACTTGCAGTAGTAACAGCTGTAGTGTTAGTAGTAGTTGCACTTGCAGCTAGAATAGTTACAGTTTGTTTGTTTGTTTGTTTTTTATGGCATCTTAACCTTTGTAGGTTATTTGACGCCAAATTCATTTCATACAAATGAACAATTCCATTTCAAAACAATTCAGTTTAGCATAAGCCATCAGTTTAATTGTCAAAAACATTTCTATTTCAAGCTATTCAGTTTAGTCAAGCAGTTCTAATTCAAACTATTCAGTTTAGCACAAGTATGCAATTAGTTCTATTTAACCCAAGGATGGGACCCTATCAGATGCTACCATTCCGGGCCAGAGTTGAGCTGGGAGTAGTGGCAATGAAGGGGTGCTCGGCATTCCCCCAAAGCTCCAGCATTACTGGAACCTCCTCATCAGATTGTTTAGTGTCATATCCAGGACACTCATTTAGGGGGGGGTCTTACCCCTCTGCATTTAACAAACTCTACTTACACTAAACTGAATTCTTTAATATAGAACTGTTTTGACATTTAACTGCGTGTAAACAAAATCTGTACTTACACTAAACTGATTTAGCTGAATTGGTACTGTTTGACTAAACTGAATAGTTTGAAAGAGAAATGTTTTTGATAATTAAACTGTGTACCCATACGAAACTGAATTGTTTGAAATAGAACTAACTGTTTACATTAAAATGGATTTGGCGTTAAATAACATACAAAGGTTGATATGCCATAAAACCCAACCAACCAACCAACCAACCTTTTTGGAAAAATATAAAGAAAAAGGACACATGGTGCAGGAGATGGTAAAAGGAATGAAAATCTAATCAAAAATAAAGATAAGGATAATGTTTTACGAAATAAATTTGAGTAACTTAAAACTTACTCCTCCTCCACCTCTTCCCATCCCTCCCCCTACAGCTACTGGGCGGAGATCCCGTGGCGTAATGCCAAACGTAGTTGACTGCAGCTTGAAAGGAAGCGAGTTCGAACACCAGTCGATCTCTTATATTCACTTTTGGGCTAATAACCTTGAGAAAGGCATGAACCCTCTTATTTCCTCCAGCTATTGGTTAAATAGTACCACAATTGCTTTTCTACAATAGTTAACATGCCATTAAATAAAGAAGTCAAACAAACTACTACTACTACTACTACAACTAATAATAATAATAATTATCACAACCAAACAACAACAACAACAACCTGCCTGCCAACCAAATAGAAGTCTTTGCCGTTCTGGTTGATCATAGGGTAAAACTGAAAGAAAGCGAAAGAAGAGATAAGTATCAAGACCTTGCTAGAGAATCGAAAAAATATGGAATATGAAAGTGACGGTAATGTCAATTGTAATTGGTGCACTCGGTACAATCATGAAAGGATTGGCACAGGGACTGGAGGACTTGGAAATAAGAGGATGAGTGGAGACTATCTAAACTACAGAGCTGCTGACATTGGCTAGAATACTGAGAAGAGTCCTGGAGACTTGAGGATACATGCTGTCATTCTGACTCCAGGGACAAACCATCAGTTCATACTGGCGTGAAAAACTTTCAAAAGTGTAAAATAATACGAATACAAATATTACACTAATACAAATATTAAGATGAAAAAACAAGATGAAGAAGTAATCATAATTACAGAAAAAAAAAAAAAAAAAGGAATAAGGTAGAAATGTTGTCAAATACAACAAAAAGAATATCATTATATATTTATACCACGTCAGACCAGCTATGGGTTAAATAGTACCACA
Organism: Sepioteuthis lessoniana; assembly: GCA_963585895.1. Lineage (NCBI taxonomy): Eukaryota > Metazoa > Mollusca > Cephalopoda > Myopsida > Loliginidae > Sepioteuthis > Sepioteuthis lessoniana. The sequence continues at coordinate 44,859 of CAUZXS010006600.1, forward strand.
GCTATTCATCTTCTGGGGTAGATTTGGCTTTCACAAAATCCACGAAGGTTGATATGCCAGTAAACGGAGTAACCAAACAAATTAAACTACTACTACTACTACTACTACTACTACTAATAATAATAATAATAATAATAATAATACAGAGATGAAACGATCAATCACATAATATGCGAATGCAACAAATTAGCACAGAAAGAGTATAAGACTAGACACGACTGGGCGGGAAAGGTGATCCAATGAGAATTGTGCAAGAAATTTAAATCTAACCATACGAATAAATGGTATATGTACAACACAGCATCAATCCGGAGAATGAGGCACACAAACTCCAATGGGATTTTGACAGACATACGGATCACCTAATCTCGGCCAGAAGACCAGACCTTACGTTGGGTATCACCTACCTTTTCAGCATAATGAGCTGTTCCATCTGCCATATATGGCAGTAGCGGAGATCAGTCTGGGAAGAATAAGCCTACGAGTGAGAATAGAAGAGCCGTTCCTATTGTTGAAGTATATCATTACTCTATCACTAATCCTATGTTCTTATTACTAACAGTCTCTCTCTTGTAAATACTCTTTCCTGTAAATATAACTATTTTCCTCACATATCGTGGTTTGTCTTATTATTACTACTCCTTGTGTTCACTAACCAGAACACAACACCTTATAATAATCAAAAAAAGAGAAGAGAATTTGAGAAATTGTTGACTTTGCTGTCCCGGCTGACCACAGAATAAAACTGAAAGAATGTGAAAAGAAGGATAAGTACCTCGACCTTGCTAGGGAATTGAAAAAAACTATGGAACATGAAAGTGACGATTGTACCACTTTGATTGGTGCTTTTGAAACAGTTACTAAAGGTTTACTAAAGGGACTGGAGGACTTGGAAGTTGGTGGACGGGTTGAGACTATCCAAACGACAGCATTATTGAAAACGGCCAGAATACTGAGATGAGTCCTGGAGACTTAAGGAGACTTGCTGTCACTCACACTCCAATGAAAAACCATCAGCTAACATTGATGTGAAAAACTCTAAAGGAGGAATAATAATACAAAAAAAAATGAGAACTTGCAAAATTGTTAACTTTTCTTTCCTGGCTGACCACATAGTAAAGTTGAAAGAATGCGAAAAGAGGGATAAGTACATTGATCTTCCAAGGGAATTGAAAAAACTGTGGAACATGAAAAGGACGTTTATAACAATTATAATTGGTACTCTTAGTACAGTTACCAAAGTATTGTTTCAAGGAATGGAGGACTTAGAAATAGCGAATGGAGACTGTACAAACTACAGCACTGTTGAGATCGGCCAGAATACTGAGGAGAGTCCTGGAAACTTGAGGAGACTTGCTGTCACTCAAACTCAACTGAAATACCATCAGCTAAAACTGATTTGAAAAACTCTTTGTGGTACCTATATCACGAAACTAAAGTAATTCAATCTGTGTTAGGTACTTGCTGTTGTTAGTAGTATCACGGTAGCTGGTGCGCTGACATGTGAATTACTTCACTCCCTGTGTAATCTAAAAGCTGCATTGATGAGCATGCAACGTATTATGATTCTTGAAATTACGTTTTACAGGTTGAAACTGGGCCATAACCTGGCAGAAGCAACCCAAAACAATAAAAATAATAGTTATACGAATACAAGTGCTACAATTTGTGATATAATGGCCGAGGGATTTCGTTTTATATATCTTGCCTTTGGGTTTAGTTAGGCTGAGAACTATTCAGCTCAGCACATTGGTTAGTTAGGTGCAAACACGAGCGCAGGTGTTAACGCGCGCGCGGGGAGGGTGTGTCGTTCACAGATGTCAAAATAAAAATCCCAAATAGGGTATGTGAATGACGTCATGCACCGGAAGCGTGCGCGGAGGATTTTGGGAGATTTGAAGAAGTCAGTTAGTTGAATCCTGCCTCGGAAGAAGACGGTTGACTTTCGCTTGGTCGCCGAAGCCAGGCCAGTGGTCTAGTGACGAGTGCCACACGTGTTGGCGGGGGGTGCAGATGGAAAAGCCAGCATAGAAAGGTTGTGCCTCTCTCCTTATGTCGAAGAACCTTTAAACTCAAAGGTAATAAAAAGTTTCGTACCTGAACTAAGAAGTTGTAAGTGTTTTTCGTGTTTCGGGATTCCTATGTTCTATGTATATATGTTATGAACATTCTATGTACGTTTCACGTATCCGTATCATGGGTATGGTAAAAATTCCTCTTTGTAAATAAGCAACAGAAATAAGATGAACAAAACTAGAAGAAGAAATATGACAATTTTTCATCGAAGGAATTTGGAAAAATTACGACTATTAAGTCTACTACTACTACTACAACGTTAAATAAAGAAAAAAAAAACAAGATGAAAGAAATGCTTGTCATACAGTAAACAACGGCGTATAGGATCTTCTAACCTAAAAAATCTCGACGAAATCAGGGGTCGACTAAATACTCCCGGGCTAAAAACCAAACCTTTATCACAGGGTGGTTAACCAGTGATAAGGGTTTGGATTTTAGCTCTTCAGTATAAATTAACCGCTGGTTTTGTAGATATTTTTTTCAAGCTTAAAAATTGGCTGGACACGCGAGATACTTCAAGTTGGGATCGAAACCCAGTTGACCTTTCTTTTTCAAACTTAAAGTGGACGTGTATGCGCTACAATTTACTGTAATTTTCAATGCTTTATATAAGAAATTTACTCAAATTAAGACTCTTATCACTAAAAAAAAAAGCCTCATCATCAGATGCTGATGATGCTGAGTCTCTAAATAACAATATGATACTTACAAATACATACAAGCAAGGGAAATAAGATGAAATAAAATCTGGTCCCAAATTAATAATAATAATAATAATAATAATAATGTTACACCTAAAAACGTCGAACTTTTCTAGACTATTACATCAATTACTATTATTACGGATAGACAAGCCACACAAATAAGATGAAAGAAAAACTAGACAAAAATAGGTAATTACGATAACGTTTCATCTGAGAACTTTGAACAACTTCGGTCTCGGTATCATTTTAATTATCAAAGACAAACGGTTCAAATATTCTGATGGCCAAGTCTGGAATTTCGAAGACTCGACCTAAAGATTACAATCCTATCACCCAGTAAAGATACGGTTTTTCTTTTAGAAGTGGAATTATATATTAGCTAGTGTTATAAAGTTACGAGTTGAGAAGAATATAGAGTTGAAGTCGTTTGGAACGAATACAGGATTAAACATTACTGTTATTAACAAGATTACAGAGTAAATGGGAGTCAAGGGCATGAGTAGCAATTGACCAGATCAAGATAAGGTTGAATTCCCGCGGAAACGACTTTCACAGACGAAATGACAAAGCTTCCGTCTTATCGTCATCGTCGTCATTGTGGTGATCGGGAAGTTATTTGAGTAGTAGTAAAAGTAGCAATAGTCACAACAACTACAGCCATAGTAGGGGCACCTTTGGTGGTGTAACGGTTAGCAAGCTAGACTAGCAAACCTACACGAGTGAGTTCGAGTCTCATTAGGTACCCCATTCATTCGGCCTTGTGCCGCATCGAAGCAAAAAGCTTCGTAAATTACTACAGCCATAGTAGTAGTTGTAGTAGTAGTTGTAGTAGTATTAGTAGTAGAAGTATTGATTTGGTCTCGTGCAAGCTTCATTTAAACATACATTTTCATTATTGGTCATTTATCTTTTTATTCTTAGAGCAAGTTGAATGTAGATATTTACGATATGTTCCGAGATGCCCGTGGTGTAATGGTTATCGTCGTAGGAAATGGACACGGCAACACGAGTTCAAATCCTGGACGAGACTGATTGCATTTCACATAGTACTAATACCCTTGGGAACGGTAAGAATCCAATTATTCTCGCTCCAGCTATGGGTAAATAGTGGGGCAGACTGGGTTCTTCAGCCTTGGTGAGGCAACTAGTCTAGGAGAAGGAAAACTCTGAATTCAAACCTGTTAAACTCCGCTTAAAAATCGACCTTGTGTCATATCCTGCCCGAGTGGAGGGGTTGAGTAAATAGGATGTAGATATTTCTGATAGAAAATATCATAAGCTGAAAGTCACATGACTCACGAGTGGGGGATTTGCTGGCTGCCACATACGCTGAAATGCAATTGCTCTTCTCAAGAATTGAGCATTCGCAGTAACCGATAACGTATATGTGAATAGTTTACGTAAAACAATTCCTTTACTTACATTAACAATGACGATGGCTCAGGGGTAAGATGTTGGATTGATGTAAAGTCCACCAGGTTTTGATTCTCTGGTCTAGCCACACTAAAGAGTCTGTCTGCTGATGAGAATATACGTGGTGCATTCAATAAGTTTCCATACTTTTTTGTACAGGCATTTAAAATTGTCATAGACTCTTGAAAATTCAGTATGTTATTGCTATACATTTTATGAGATGACTGACCAATTTTTATGATTTCAGCTTCAAATGAACAGCTACAGCAGCAATTGGAATACACCCTACTAAAGCCTGATTCTCACTGTTGGTGAATTTCAAAAATGCAATCTGGACGTGAGGACACTTTAGAAGAACAATATGCAATAAAAATTTTTTAAACTTGGAAAAATGCCACAGAAACATATGGAATGCTTCAGACTGCTTCTCGGCCATCTTGCATGAATCGAGCATGAGTTTTTGAGTGGCATAAGAAATTCAAGGAAGGCAGGGAGTCTGTGAGGGATGATGAGAGGTGTGGGAGGAGTGAAGAAATCAGAACACCAGAGTTGATTGGCCAAAGGGTTAGGGTTAGGGTTACTATGTTGAGGTTTTTAGGGAGTTCAGCAAGAGATTCCTTGGGAAGAGGCCAGTACTCTTCAAATCGGGTCAGTGGCATTCCCAGCAGGACAATGTACCAGTCTACAACTCCATCCTTGTTACAGACTATTTGACCAAGATGGGCATCAAGACAGTTCCTCACCCTCCCTATAGTCGAGACCTTGCTCCCTGTGACTTTTGCTTATTCCTTAAGCTCAGAGGCTGTCGTTATGAGACAATTGAGGAGATGAAAGAGGCTGTGACGAAGGTCATTGACACGCTCACACAAGAGGACTTTCATGGGGTCTTCCATAAGTTGTTAGAACGGTACAACAAGTGCATTGCAGCCGGAGGAGATTACTTCGAAGGAGACTAGAGTTTTTATGTGTGTACGATCAGTAAAAGTGCCCATACGAAAAAAGTTTTGAAACTTATTTAATGATCCTCGCATATATATATATATATATATATATATATATATATATTGTTTTTTTTATTATCCATTCCCCGCTAAGATTGGTCTAGTTGGGACCGAAAGTTTCTAAGAAACATACGGCACTTTTCTAAATTCTTTCTGTCCAATATTTTGATGACTCATGCAAAGACTTGAATGGCTCAAAGATACTAGTGTCAGACACGTAGTGTCTGTCATATTTAATCAAACACGTCTAAAAAGAAATGCTGTCCTGCTACACACAAAAATTACACACACACACACACATATATACATATATATATATATATATAGTGGCATGTCAACTCCTCTAGGGTTATTTTATACTTAGAAGTTAGGAAATATCGTTCCTTGTGCGTTTATGAGTGTTGACTGAATAGTTCATATGCTGAAGAGGTCCTTTTATGACGTCATATCTGTTATTGATGACGTTTTTAACCAATGGGATTCAAGCACTACAACACCGATGAAAGAATTGTGTGGATCGCTAAGCGGACTATGTTGAGAGATAATCCTCATTGAGTCACATTCCATGATAGTAGTAATTTACTAAGCGTTTTGCTTAGATGTGGCAGAAGGCCATATGAATGGGGCACCCAATGGGACTCAAACTCACTCGTGTTTGTTTGCTAGTCGGAGAGTATCAGGCGAGATCGGCATCTAACGGGCCAATGTGCGTAGTCACTTTTACGAGCTTAAGGAAACATCTGGGGCTGCTGAATTATGTCTCACGTCACAAAAATATAGTGAATCATTTGATATATATATATATATATATATATATATATATATATATATATATATATGTGTGTGTGTGTGTGTGTGTTTGTATAGAACTTGACAGATGTAACATTATTCTTTTCTGATGAGAAATAAAAATTTTTGAGGGCAACCAAATACTTTTTACTATTAGCGTATATATAAAAAGAATTTGGCGAGATGAATTTCTTTTCTATTCCTTATATGGAATATATTTCGTTTCTATTCGATATATGGGATGCCTTTTTTTCTATTCTTTATATGGGATGCCTTTTTTTTTCTTTATATGGGATGCCTTTTTTCTATTCTTTATATGGGATGCCTTTTTTTCTATTCTTTATATGGGATGCCTTTTTTTCTATTTTTTCTATGGTATGCCTTTTTTTTCAATTCTTTGTATGGGATGCCTTTTTTCCTATTCTTTATATGGGATGCCTTTTTTTCTATTCTTTATATGGGATGCCTTTTTTTCTATTCTTTATATGGGATGCCTTTTTTCTATTCTTTATATGGGATGCCTTTTTTTTCTATTCTTTATATGGGATGCCTTTTTTTTCTATTCTTTATATGGGATGCCTTTTTTTACTATTCTTTATATGGGATGCCTTTTTTTTCTATTCTTTATATGGGATGCCTTTTTTTTCTATTCTTTATATGGGATGCCTTTTTTTTCTATTCTTTATATGGGATGCCTTTTTTTCCATTCTTTATATGGGATGCCGTTTTTTCTATTTTTTATATGGGATGCCTTTTTTTCTATTTTTTCTATGGTATGCCTTTTTTTTTCAATTCTTTGTATGGGATGCCTTTTTTCCTATTCTTTATATGGGATGCCTTTTTTCTATTCTTTATATGGGATGCCTCTTTTTCTATTCTTTATATGGGATGCCTTTTTTTTCTATTCTTTATATGGGATGCCTTTTTTTATTATTCTTTATATGGGATGCCTTTTTTCTATTCTAAATATGGGATGCCTTTTTTTTCTATTCTTTATATGGGATGCCTTTTTTTCTATTCTTTATATGGGATGCCGTTTTTTCTATTTTTTATATGGGATGCCTTTTTTTCTATTTTTTCTATGGGATATCTCTTTTTTCGATTCTTTGTATGGGATGCCTTTTTTCCTATTCTTTATATGGGATGCCTTTTTTCCTATTTTTTATATGAGATGCCTTTTTTTTCTATTCTTTATATGGGATGCCTTTTTTTCTATTCTTTATATGGGATGCTTTTTTTTCTATTCTTTATATGGGATGCCTTTTTTTCTATTCTTTATATGTGATGCCTTTTTTTTCTATTCTTTGTATGGGATGCCGTTTTTTCTATTTTTTATATGGGATGCCTTTTTTTTATTATTCTTTATATGGGATGCCTTTTTTTCTATTCTTTATATGGGATGCTTTTTTCAATTTTTTATATGGGATGCCTTTTTTCTATTCTTTATATGGGATGCCTTTTTTTCTATTCTTTTATGGGATGCCTTTTTGTTCTATTCCTTATATGGGATGCCTTTTTTCTATTCTTTATATGGGATGTCTTTTTTTTATTATTCTTTATATGGGATGCCTTTTTTTTATTATTTTTTATATGGGATGCCTTTTTTTCTATTCTTTATATGGGATGCCTTTTTTCCAATTCTTTATATGGGATTCCCTTTTTTTCTATTCTTTATATGGGATGCCTTTTTTTTTATTCTTTATATGGGATGCCTTTTTGTTCTATTCCTTATATGGGATACCTTTTTTCTATTCTTTATATGGGATGTCTTTTTTTATTATTCTTTATATGTGATGTCTTTTTTTTTCTATTCTTTATATGGGATGCCTTTTTTTCTATTCTTTATATGGGATGCCTTTTTTTCTATTCTTTATATGGGATGCCTTTTTTTTCTATTCCTTATATGGGATGCCTTTTTTCTATTCTTTATATGGGATGTCTTTTTTTTATTATTCTTTATATGGGATGCTTTTTTCAATTCTTTATATGGGATGCCTTTTTTTTCTGTACTTTATATGGGATGCCTTTTTTTTCTATTCTTTATATGGGAACGCTTTTTTTTTCTATTCTTTATATGGGATGCCTTTTTTTTCTATTCTTTATATGGGATGCCATTTCTTTTTTTTTTTTTTTATATGGGATGCCATTTTTTTATTATTCTTTATATGGGATGCCTTTTTTTCTATTCTTTATATGGGATGCCTTTTTTTCAATTCTTTATATGGGATTCCCTTTTTTCTATTCTTTATATGGGATGCCTTTTTTTCTATTCTTTATATGGGATGTCTTTTTTTTATTATTCTTTATATGTGATGCCTTTTTTTTCTATTCTTTATATGGGATGCCTTTTTTCTATTCTTTATATGGGATGCCTTTTTTTCTATTCTTTATATGGGATGCCTTTTTTTTCTATTCTTTATATGGGATGCCGTTTTTTCTATTTTTTATATGGGATGCCTTTTTTTCTATTTTTTCTATGGAATACCTTTTTTTTCAATTCTTTGTAAGGGATGCCTTTTTTCCTATTCTTTATATTGGATGCCTTTTTTCTATTCTTTATATGGGATGCCGTTTTTTCTATTTTTTTATGGGATGCCTTTTTTTCTATTTTTTCTATGGGATGCCTTTTTTTCAATTCTTTATATGGGATGCCTTTTTTCCTATTCTTTATATGGGATGCCTTTTTTTTTACTATTCCTTACATAGGATTCCTTTCTTTTTCATTTTTGATGAGAAAAGAAATGCCCTATTTCTTTTCTATTCTTTATAAGGGGTGTTTTTCTTGATATTCTCACGAACCAGCAATGTTAGCCTTATTGTAAACAACACCAACCACCTAAAAATAAACGAAAATTTTCATAAAAATAAGATATATATATTCACATGAAAAAGTGAGACACTTTCTTCACAAAATCATATCTTCAGTTTTACCACTCATTTTTTTATGATTGTGAAATTATATTTCATTTATTTTAGTTATATATATATATATATATATATATATATATATATATATATATATATATATATATATATATATATATATATATATATATATATATATATATATATATATATATATATATATATATATCAGACTAAAATCCCCAAATTTAAAAACAGAAACTGACATTGGGTTATCTCAGAAGTTTGTCTGTGTATAAGACCGCATCGAAATTGCATCTATGCCTACGCTATATATATATATATATATATATATATATATATATATATATATATATATATATATATATATATATATATATATATATATATATATATATATATATATATATATATATATATATATATATATATATATATATATATATATATATATATATATATATATATATATATATATATATATATATATATATATATATATATATATATATATATATATATATATATATATATATAAGTCGCATACGTTTTGGTATGTGCGTGTCGACTTATAACTCAGAAAGAAGGTTCCCGTTTTGAAATGGTTATTGTCGTAGGAAATGGACACGGCGACACGAGTTCGAACCCTTGACAAGTCTGTTTGCGTTTCCCATAATTCTAATTCATACCTTACGAAAGGAATGAATTCAATTAGTCTCCCTCCAGTTATGGGTAAAAAGTAGAGAAGACTGGGTTCTTTAGCCTTGATTAGGCAACCAGTGTAGAAGAAGGAAAACTATGTGATTAAAATCTATTAAACTCCGCTTAAAAAAGAAACTTATCTTGTGGCACATCCTGCACGTGGGGAGGAGTTAGGTAAATATGTATTTTTCGCTGCCTCCCACCAGACAGGACTTGACACTAGGTGAAAAGCCCGAAGGCCGATTAAAGTGGGGATAAAGGGGGAGGGAAAGGTCGGGAACGAGCCGAGACTCGACCCTGCGAGTCATTGACTCACTAAGTGCAATGTGGGTCTAATGAGTCAAGCAGTATTACGGATCTAAATCTAGATCCGGGCACGTATGCCAGAATATAGATTGAACTAGATCGTGAGGTCTAGTGCTATACAAATAGTGCAAGGGGGTCTGAAAAGCAGCTCGCCCACCCGAGGGTGGCTCGACCGAAGTTGAGAGCCTTTCGGCCTCGAATCTACCATTGGTTTCGATACCCCATCCGACACGAATGCCAGACGGCCCAGCCAAAAGACCAGGTAAGTATCGGAGGGGTAGGTAAATAAGTATTTGTCGCTGCCTCCCACCAGACAGGACTTGAGACTAGGTCAAAAGACCGAAGGCCGATTAAAGTGGGGATAAAGGGGGAGGGAAAGGTCGGGAACGAGCCGAGACTCGAACCCTGCTGGTCTGTGCTGCTCATCGACCCACTAAGTGCAATGTGGGTCTAATGAGGCAAGCAGTTTTAACGAATCCAAATTAGGATCCGGGCACGTATGCCGGGTTATGGCTTAAACTAGACAGCAAGGTCTAGTGCCATACATAGGGGACAGAGGATGCAGTTTGCCCACCCGAGGGTGGCCCAACCGAAGTTGAGAGCCTTTCGGCCTCGAATCTCTCATTGGTTTCGTTACCCCATCCGACACGAATGTCAGACGGCCCAGCCAAAAGGCCAGGTAAGTATCGGAGGGGGGGTAGGTAAATACATAAAGCTAAAAGAACAAGATATCATTGAACATCAGAATTAAACATAATCTTTAATATGTTTATCAAATTGAAAAGAACAAAAATTTAGTTTTTAATCTTTGCTGATCAAATGACATATTTCAATAAAAATAAGAATTAAAAACGAATTGATTTGTGGAACTCTTCACAGTTCATCATAAGTAAGAACAAAAAATGACTTGCAATTCTTTAGTTCTTCTTTTGACCCGCTATGTTTGAATATTGCACAGATTCTATTGACGAAATTTGAATTTAATTCTTTGTCAAAAATTGTTTTAAAATTTTGTACTTATGGTAAAAAACAAATTCTTAATGTTTTGGAAAACTAAAAAAAATCAGGATATTGTTTCAAGTAGTTAGTTGTTTTGTTTTTTTTAAATGCTATTTTAAAAACAAAAATAAATTGCAAAACGAAATCTTTTTATTCTTAACTTTTTATTGTAAGAACGCATTTTTTTTATTCTAAGTTTTTTTTTCATTGCAAGGACACATTTTTATTCTGAGATTTTTTTTTTTATAAAACTTATCTATAATGTTACGTTTTTAGAGGGTAAAAAAAAAAAAAAAGATAAAAAATTTTTAAAAGAAAGCATTGTTTATCGATAACTCAAAACTGATTTTTTCAAGAATACTTTTCGTATTTCTTTGAATAAAATATATCAATTTTTTATTCAGAGTAACTCGAAAATTATTTAAAAAAATCTTTTCATTGAATTAATGAATACGTTTCCTTTAAATTGATACACGAAATTATCCACCAAAAAATATGCACACTCTTTAAATTCTTAGCTTTTTTATTGCTATATTTTTATTGTGCAAAAAAGAAAAGAAATTAAACGAACACATTTTTTATCACTGTCATTCAACAGACAATTAAGAATTGAATTTAAATTTTTGTCATATTTTGTCATATTGATAGTACACACATGAAACTCTAGTCCCCTTCGAAGTAATCTCCTCCGGCTGCAATGCACTTGTTCTACCGTTTCAACAACCTCTGCAAGGCCCCATGGAAGTTCTCTTGTGTGAGCGTGTCAATGACCTTCGTCACAGCCTCTTTCATCTCCTCAATTGTCTCATAACGACGGCCTCTGAGCTTAGGGAATAAGCAAAAGTCACAGGGAGCAAGGTCTGGACTATAGGGAGGGTGATCAACTGTCTGGATCCCCATCTTGGTCAAATAGTCTGTGACAAGGATGGAGTTGTGGACTGGTGCATTGTCCTGCTGGAAATGCCACTGACCCGATTTGAAGAGTGCTGGCCTCTTCCAACGGAATCTCTTTCTGAACTCCCTTAAAACCTTAACATAGTAACCCTAACCCTAACTCTAACCCTTTGGCCAATCAAGTCTGGTGTATTGACTTCCTTACTCCTCCCACACCTCTCATCATCCCTCACAGACTCCCTGCCTTCCTTGAATCTTCCTTGAAAGCCACTCAAAAACACATGCTCTATTCATGCAAGATGGTTGAAAAACAGTCTGAAGCATTCCATACGTTTCTGTAGGATTTTTTCCAAGTTTTAAAACAGAATTTTATTGCAAATCGTTCTTCTAAAGTGTCCTCACGTCCAGATTGCATTTTTGAAATTCACCAGCTATGACAATCAGGCTTTAGCAGGGTGTATTCCAATTGCTGCTGTAGCTGTTCATTTGAAGCTGAAATCATAGAAATTGGCCAGTCATCTCATAAGATGTATAGCAATAACATACTGAATTTTCAAGAGTCTATGACAATTTTAAATGCCTGTACCAAAAAAGTTTGGAAAATTATTGTATTCACTTCGATAATATTTCAAACATCCTCACGAGTTTATGGTTACATTTAAAAAATGACATTTTGAATGTAAACAAACAAACAAAAAAAAAAAACCCCAAAATAAAAGAATTCTGCTAATTCCTAGATTCATTCTTTGTTTAATTTTTTAGGGTAAATAAAAATTCGAATTAAAACTTTGCGTCTTTCTCGACAATTATTCACTTTGAAATTCTTTGATTGAGCACTAATTACAGAAAATAAAAATTTATTGGAAACAAAA